>RJWJ010003368.1:0-87650 GCA_004363605.1 Indri indri
TGGGAATGGTAAAACTATTGCAGCCAGAGATTCTCAAACTTTTCCACCTAAGTTCCTCTAAAGAGCTAAGGAAGGCAGAACTTCTGCATATGAGCTGTCTGGTAAGTAAACACTTGACATCATGGTAGACTAATAAGTTGCTATTCCTTCAATGTGATATTCTTTAAAAAATCCATTAGCCATTTATTTAGTGAAGTTTGGGAACATGAGTCATTTTTAAAATGTTTGAAATTTCATGTTTTACTTAAATTCACTCATATTTTGCTATTTCTATAATAAGAGTAGTAGGAGCAATAAATAGTAAAGCATGCTTTTATTTTTATTTTAATTTTTTTAGAGACAGGGTCTTGCTCTGCCACCCAAGCTGGAGTGCTGTGGTGTGATCACAGTTCACTGCAACCGTGAACTTCTGGGCTCACGCGATCCTCCCACCTTGGCCACCCAAGTAGCTGGGACTACAGGTGTGCACTGCCATGGCTGCCTGATTTTTTTAATTTTTTGTAAAGACAGGGTAACAAGGCATGCTTTTAAAATTAGCTATTTCTTTGAATCAGCATTATGCTAAAAGTCTTATTTATAGCTCATTTGTAATGTCTGTTGTTTAAGGCACAGAGAGGTTAAGATACTTCTAACAAGGTCACACAGCTGTTAACTTACAGAGCTGGAATCTGAGTCCAAGTTTGTCTGAATACAGAACTTATTTTTTAGTCACTATTGTTTATTGCTTTCCATCATATAGCACTGTATATTTTAATGTTAAAAAGTTTTCTAAACTCTTCAAAATGATACTCCAAGAAGACACAGCAGACTTATCCCATGGTCCAGATGCCCCTCCTCCTTTATAGCCCCATAAAGCAAGGAGCCACTTCCCTTAGTTTGAGATATACAGACTTAAGAAAACATTCAATCATTCAATACATACTAAGATCATCTACCTGCAATGTTCTCCTACGTGCTTGGAACCATATTTCTTTTACTTTTAACCTTTTAAACACTTTAGTCTCACTGATATTTATAGAACTGAAAAGGGTTTCAGAGAACGTTTAATCAAACATAAAATAGATGAAGAAACTGAGGTGTGCACAAGTTTGATGTTGCCTGCCTTATGCCATGTGGGAGGTTACTGGCCAAGGCAGGACGAGCATTCATTTGGACCCTGATTGGTCCAAGCCAACAGATTCTATTGGATCACAAGTTCCTATCACAGCAGACAGGTGCCTGCTCATGGCATTAGCTAACACGTATGCAATGTTCACAGGTGCCAAGAACTTTACATGCGTTGTCCCATTCACTCCTCACGACAACCCGTGAGGAGCCCTAGCCATCATCAGTGCTGTTCTAGGAGGCGAGACGTCTGGACTACACAGAGGGTCAGGAAGGTGTGCCGGGTCACACACACAACCAGAAAATGGTGGAACCAGGATCTAAACTCAACTTTATCTCAGTGTAGTGCCTGGATCCTCACTACACCTCACATAATAATTTGATGTGGGTTCCCAGTTACTGCAGAAAACCACTACCAGATACCTTAGTATTTAAGAATGTTGTTTAAAAATACAGGGGAAAAACTCAGTAGAGGAATTGGGCACCTTGTGTTGATTTTAAAAAGAGACTAGGGATTGTGGGAGAAAACTTTATATAACATAGACTCAAAATTCATGGTACAATTATTTTTGACATGTGTACCCAACTAAAAAGTCAGGTTCAATTTTGCTAAATAAAATGTAGGAACGTGAAGAAAGCAATGGACGTTCTCCAAACTTCATTCCTTCTATCTCGAATGCAAAACACCATTTAAAAGCAAATAACATCATTTATAATATGGCATTTTTATAAACCAGGCGAATTTTTAATGACTTTTTAAAATAGACTAAGCTGTTTGCTAAACCAAATACTTCTTAACTAGTTGTAAGAACTTAAATATTACCAACCATAAAATTTTAAACTTGAAACCTTAAAACTGAAAAGAAACACACCTTCAAAATAATACCAAAAGACATGTTTTTAGCTTTTAATTTAAAAAAAGGTAAAACAGGAGATGGCATTTAAAAAGACAAGACAGTAATTAAATCATAATAATTGCGTTCCTTTTAATTTATGGTAATAAATCCTTTTCTTTGGGAGTATGCTTTTTTATGCTTATTTCTTAGCAAGAAAAATTACACACACACAAAAAGAAGTTTTCCAACATAAAAAATGCGTTCAGGGTCTCCTTGGGAGCTATAAACAATGGGTGCACTTTTTCAGTGACAACACAAACATGTAAAACTGATGAAGCAGAAATTGCACCTGATTCTTACATGTTTATGCACATGGTGACACAAACACAAGCACTTTATCTCGAAGACTCAAGAGAATATTTCCAGTTTTGACCTGTGAAGAACAAAAACTAGGACAAAGCTCTCTGTTTCTTTATCAGAGAAATCACATCGATTTTAAATAACAGCAATGCAACTGTGAAATGATTTGACCTAAGGTTCGACTATCCGTAATTCTTCAATTCACAGGTACAACAAATGTTGGCTCTTCCTTTTAAAGGCATAGTGTGGTGTGTGTTTATATGTGTGTGTGTGAGTGTGTGTGTGTTGTGTTGATTGTTCTTTTCCTTTTTATTCTGGAAAACTCAACTTAAGATTTGATCTAAGGATTAGAACTTAGATCTGCCTAGAACTTAGATCCCTAAGTTCTGTCATTCTGCCACGAAAGCCAGGCTTCTTAGCACTACTCAGAAGGTTACATGATAAATAGAAAGGGAAAGGCAAAAATGAAAAACAGGAATATGAAAGGTAGGAGAGAAACAGAAAATCATAAGATTCTCTACCATTCTATTAAATGAGAATATAATGACTTGTGCTTCCGTGGAACTCAACATATTTCTGAATTCAGTCATGAAATAATGTTCATTTTGGTTTATCGAACATGAAATTTATACCTGGTATTACTTATACATAAATCTAAATTTGTATGAATGTTGTCCTGTGTTCTGGGTGGGTTGGAGTGATTATTTTGTTATCAGATCATTATTTTGTGATCGCTCACTGTGGATAATGTTTTGTGTGGTTTGATTTGTTTGTTTTTGCTTATGAGCACCATAACTGCAATAAAAGAAATACTCTCGAACCTCCAAGTCCATATCAATATGCATTTCAATACTAAATTCAGTAAAAGTTAACACAAATTTGCAATGGAAGCACTGACTATGAAATAGAGATTTTTATACAAATAGTAAAGTTTGGAGCATTATATCTAAAATGCTAAATTATCAGTTCGGAAGTGGAAGAAAAACTTAAATCAATTTTTTAGCCAATTAATCTTTTAAATATTGGAATTTTCAACGTCAGTCATGATTTCTGAGATTTACATTAGAGAAAAACTCAGCAAGGAAAATACTGTCAGCATTTCTAGTGACCCTGCTGTCAAAAGCCTCAATCGCAATGCACACAAAAATACTGCTATTGGAGTGCGTTCTTCCGTTCTCCAATGGAACACCATAGTTGTATGCACTAAACAGAATTTTCAAAGGAATGAGTAAAGGAGGAAAGAGAGGTGAGGAAAGAAGAGAGAACAGAGGGCAGGACAGGAGGGAAAAAACCAGCCCACGTGTTCCCAATACGAATTCAAAGTGGCATACAGGCAACAACCTTTGGCAAACTTCAGACCACAGATTGAATGTTTTAGAAGTCCACTGAGTTAAAATTTGTGGCTCCCAGATTTCAAAGGTGTTAATGTAGTAGTTTTCTGGGAACGATCAAAGGCAGAGAACATACTGCCACATGGTAATATCCTAGCTATAGAAAATAATTAGCACTTTCAGGCAGTAGGGATTGGAAAAGCAAATTTTTTTTTCCAAATTCTAGACCAAACTCAACTGAAATTTCAGGATACAACACAAGACTTCCAAGGGAGAAAACCACACCAGTTTCTAAGGTTTTCATTGTCTCATAATTCATCATTCTGTAATGTTCTAGGGTTCTATCATTGACCTTTGTTAGAAACCCTGTTTTTGATGTTCATACCAGCAGCCATAGTTGAAAGCTGTAGGTAAACCTGGCTCTCATGAAAAAGAGAGGCATTGTTGTATTTGAAATCTTGACAGCAGATTTTTTGTGGGACACACTAAAGGAGGAAAGGAACTTCTTTTGGTGTGTGAGCCATCAACAATTCTGAGTGACATTTTTGGGTTTTACTGGCCATTCTGAAGAAGTAGGAAAAAAACTAGAACAGAAGTTAGGAAATTATGTTCACATCCTGACTTTTTCACAAAAACTCTATTTGTAGGTATATAGGATGCACTTTCCCCTACCTAAAAGACAATTCAGAATTGCTCCATATCCTGTGTGCCTATACCAGGGATGGAAGGCCTAGTATTAAAGATATAAAATAACGAATGATGTCATCTCTAGTGGTGAAATGAGGAAACAAAAAATATAACATCAAAAATAAGAGTTTCACATCGTAATGGTAGTTTCCTTAACAAAAATAACAAACCACAGGCCACCCAAATGATCAGAAGGAAAATATGGGTTATTACTCTAACATTTTAGATTTAAATTTCTTGCTACCATAATGACGCTACATACCAATGATGATGGATATCTCTGTATTTCTGTGTGGTGCTGAGATTTTCATATACTTTTTCAAGGTAAGACTTTTTCTGCTGATATAGCACCTGATTTCTTACTGGATTCCAATATATAATGACACATGTACATTAACAAGATAAATATTTTTCACTTTATACTTTCAGATCACTTTCTTTTTTTTTTTTTTTTTGAGACAGAGTCTCGCTCTGTCGCCCTGGCTAGAGTGAGTGCCGTGGCATCAGCCTAGCTCACAGCAACCTCAAACTCCTGGGCTCAAGCAATCCTTCTGCCTCAGCCTCCCGAGTAGCTGGGACTACAGGCATGAGCCACCATGCCCGGCTAATTTTTTCTATATATTTTTAGTTGTCCAGATAATTTCTTTCTACTTTTAGTAGAGACGGGGTCTCGCTCTTGCTCAGGCTGGTTTCGAACTCCTGAGCTCAAACAATCCGCCCGCCTCGGCCTCCCAGAGTGCTAGGATTACAGGCGTGAGCCACCACACCAGGCCCAGATCACTTTCTATATTTGATAAAAGGTATTTAATATTTTTATTTCCAAAAATTTATCTGTAAAAGAGGATGCATCTTACACAGAACTGTGTGTCTTTTAGAACAGCAATTCTATTGGGTATGTTCACTTTTTTGTTACAATTTCCTTATTTACCTTATAAAGGTGATACAGGCCCCTACTAAATTCACCAGGCTGTTGCAAACATCAAGGAGATCATTTATGCAGAAGTCATTTGAGATAAATAAAGCATTATGCAAAACGTCCCTATGCTGATACCAACTATATGAGCAACTAGGAATTAAGCCAGATCCCTTTGCGAAAGAGAATATAGAACTTCCTCACTGTAGCTGATAAGATCTGCAAGGTACCTTGGCTAACAGCTGGGTAACCCTAGGGAAATGTTTAAAGAGACGTTTCTAAGGCTGACAGGAAGCTGAATTTTCTTGCCAATGGAATCAGCTGAACTATTAATATTTATACTGTACACATTAAATTTGAAGTTGCCCTTTGATTTCCACCCAATGCCCAAAAATTTAAAGAAGAGAGAAGACCACACCTATTGACTATTAAGAGATCAAATGTCTTTGTGGGTAAACACAAAATCACAACTCTTCCTAAAGAGACCCCTTGGGTTTAACACAATCACTGAATTTCCTTTCAAAAACTCTTGTTGCATAGAAATTTCTTATGATTTAGTCCTCTACAAATCCAAACAGTTTTTCTTGAGAAACACCCCCAGATACATGCTTCATCCTTTAACCTGCCCAATTAGTTGAAGTCTGAATGCTTCTCTCAGATGAACTTTAAATAAAATGATGTCAACATAATAAACTTGTCTGACTTTTTAGTCTCCCACATAAAAAATCTCAACAAAAGGGCTAGCTTTTATTGAGATCACCTGTTTTAGATTGCCATATCTAAATGGAAAATACAAAAGTAGGAAAAAAAAGGCTAGAAGGAACTACATTAAAATGGTAACAATTTTTTCCACTGGTTGGTAGGATTATGACTAATCTAATCTTGATTTGGTTCCATTGGCCAACACTTTCTCTCTTTTTTTTGTTTTGCTCTCAGCCGTGATCAATCAAGAAGGCCCACATTTTCTACAAGTTTGTTTCACAAGCATGTATCGCTTTTATAACAAGGGTGTGGGAGAGCCAATCGCATAGAAAGTGTCTCAGGAATGCTAGATAAATATAACACCTCAGATGCCACTGAAATGGTCTCAGACACTTAACAGGAATTGGAAGGCTCAGAAAAGTTCCTTTTCACAGCTGGCTCAACCTGCTTGAACAATGTTACATGCATAATAATGTCTTTTTTTTTTTTTTTTTTTTTTTTTTTTTAGAAGTAGGGTCTCAGTCTGGCTATGTTGCCTAGGCTGGACTTAAACTTGTGGCCTCAAGCTATCCTCCTGCCTCGGCCTTCCTAGTAGCTGGAACTATAGGTGTCGCACCCATTTTTTTGCTCGTTTGTTTTTAAACAGAGATAAATAGCCTTTTAGAAAAAATTAAAATAGAGCATATTCCCTTAGAGGGGCAACTAATTTAGCAAAATTTAACAAGGCGTTTTAAACTCAACAGTCATGGAGCACCATTAAATAGTCACACAAAAAGATCCAGGCAGCTTAAAGATTAATATTTCCTTGATCATAAGACACGTAATTGACTTGCAACAAGACAAAATATTCAGTGCATCTGGTTGGGGCCGACACGAATGATGACGTGTTTCTCATAAGCCCTTTTCATTGTTTTCTCAATTTGCTTCAGAAAAACTTGTGGGATTCGTCCACATAAAGTGTGCACGGTCTCCAGAAACTTCAGCTGAAGAGGGTAATACATGGATTGAAAGAGATTGTCTTGAAAGGGAAACTGAAAGATACATAAAAAAAGAAAAGCTTATTTTAGTTACTGAAATGCCATTTTAAATGCAAATCACTTTTACTAAGAAATGACACAGCAATTACTGTAAGCACACAGGCACGGGATTCTGCGTTCTTAGACAACTGAAAAGCCCTCAGGATCTAAGTTCAAATCCTCACTCAGCTGTGCAAACCCAGGCAATCATTTAACATCTCTGGACCTCAGCTTCTTTATTTCTTAAAAAAAAAAAAAAGATTTACTTAGGTCCTTAAGGCTCTTAAAATCTAAAATCAAAGCATATCTCTACGGACAGGATAGCCTATATGTAGCATGCTCACGCTGAGTGGAAGCAAGACTAGCAGATACTCGCTTGACATCTACTACAACGAAACACTGCATTCTTCATATTTTTTGCCTTTGAAGCAATCTTTTTTCATTTTTTTCTTTTTTAAAATTTGCGTATTTCTTTTCTTTTCTTTCTTTATTTTCATCCTTTTTTTTTAAGCGACAGGGTCTTGTTCTGTTGCCCAGGCTAGAGTGCAGTGGCACAATCATGGCTCACTGTAACCTCGAACTCCTGGGCTCAAGTGATCCTCCTCCCTCAGCCTCCCAACTAGCTAGGAGTACAGGCGTGCACCACCACGCCCTGCTAATTTTATTTTTAAATTTTTTGTAGAGCTGGGGTCTTGCTATGTTGTCCAGCTTGGTCTCAAACTCTTGGGCTCAAGCAATCCTTCTGCCTCAGCCTCCCAAAGTGCTGGGATTACAGGTGTGAGGCACCGAGCCCTGCCTGAAGCAATCTGGATGAAGAAACTTTAGGGTGTGTCTATGGTAATCTCGTAAAGTCCAAAGTTTAGCATTTACTCGTGCAATTTATTAGCAATGAACGTTAATAATTCAGGTACCAAATATTGGTGGTTGTTTATTTCCCACTTAATATTGGGTCTTCGAGGTTGTTAATCTATTTTTAAAATTCTCTTGTTTTCTCATGGAATATGTCCATGAGCAGTATTTTCCAAAATAAATCTTTCAGGCCACTTAGTTATGAGCATGTGTCAAAGTTTTATTACAATCTTGTTGAAAGTGAAAAGGCTGCTAGTAGATCAAGCCAAAGATCCGTTCTTGACAAGGACATTTTTATGAAAAGACTAGAAAGAAAAAAAGGGAGAGAAGAATGGTTAAAAGTCAGCACACTCTTTCTGACGGCAGAATGGGTGGGTGTCTGGTTTCTCATAACAAGTCTTAATCCCTTTAAAGTTCATCGGAAATATTGCTTAAGCACGTTTATCAGAAATGTCAATTTCTTCGCAGAAGATTATGCATTACATAACGCAAGAATGTTCTGTCCCAGAAGAGGTTTGGGAAAATTTTTCTTTCATCGTGCAATTTTTTTTAAGAGACAGGGTCTCGCTGCTTTGTCTCCTAGGCTAGAGTGCAGTGGTGTAACCATAGCTCACTGCAACCTCAAACTCCTGGGCTCAGGTGATCCTCCCACCTCAGCCTGCCGAGCTGTTGGGTCTACAGGTGCACAATGCCACACCTGGCTAATTTTTAAAATTTTTGCAGAGGCAGGGTTTCGCTATGTTACCAAGCTGGTGTCGAACTACTCGCCTCAAGTGATCCTCCCACCTCTGCCTCTCAAAGAGCTAGGATTACAGGCCACTCCTCACCTCAACATGCAATTTAAACCATCGATAAACCCTTTGAGGCCAGGTCTGAATCTGTCCTTTACACCACTCTATCCCTATCAAAGGGAACAGAATAGGTCAAAACCTTGGAGTCACCCTTGATTTCTCTCATTCTCCCACATCCTTCATCCAATCCATCAGCAAGTCCTGTACACTATCTCGACAATATATCACAAGTATGGCCACTTCTTCCCACCTTCCCGCTGCTCACCTGGAAAGCTGCAGTCAGCCTCACAAATGACCTTGTGTTTTCACTCTTGCACCCCTTCCGCTACACGTTACCAAGGTGATGTTTTGAAAGCATAAATCACAGCCTGCCACTTTCCCACAGGGGCTTCCACTGCAATTAGAGTAAGATTCCAAATCCTCCCTTGTTCTAAAGGCTCAAGGTAACCTGGAACCCTCTCCTCTCAGCTCCTCCTCTCTCCTCTTACCTCCTCATTCCTGTCACCTGTGACCTCTCTCCTGTCCTTTGGGCACACCAAATTCAATTCCTGCCTCAGGGACTTTGCCCTGATTACTCCTTCCGCTTAGCGGAGTCTTCCCCAGATCTCCCCAGAGGTGGCTCCATCTGACCATGTCTCAGCCTCGCCCGGCCCCTCCCCATGACCCCAGCTAGCGAACACTCCTCTCCACCCCGGGACTCTGGACTCATACCCTGCTCTTTTTATACCTTCTTAACACTTTTCACTATCTCAGAGGACTTTTTTCTGTAACCTAACTAGACCAATCTGGCTTAACTTTTATGTTACAAAGTTGTGACGTGTTTTTCAGTTGCCATGGATCCCCAGGTTGAAGGTCACATAACCTGAGCGTGCCCAGATGAACCAAGCTTACAACTATGGGTGGAACCTAAATGCTGCCACAGAAGAGCGGGGACTGAATTAAGAAGCGGACACCACAAGGCGGGATCCAGGATCCAATCAGACTCAGCCCTGGCATCGCATGGCAGCATCCAGCCAGAGTATGTTTCCTGGCATCACCCCATTGCAAGATCCTATCAGATCACACTTCATTACCCTCTGACTATAAAATCAGCCCAAGCCCCTTGTGGGGGGACACACTGCTTCGGGAACTATCCCTGGTGTGCTCCTTCCTTGTGCCAAGTAATGAAAATCTCCTTGCTATACATAACCAACTTGACTGTGTCTACTGACTCGATACCTGCCAAGCAAATGAACCCCGCCGTTTGGGAGGTAACGCCTTCACACAAACACGTGACACACAAGGTGAGGATGTGTGTGCACGTGAGACAGACACAGAGAAAGAGACGGAGAGAGAGAGAATATTTTCAGAGAGAGATGAAGGAAGAAAAAATATACAGAGAGAGAGAGAGAGAGAGAGAGAGGAAATATGTATAAACAGGAAGAGAGAGCGTGAGCAAGTGAGAAAATGTGAGCAATCTAGAGAAAGATAAATGTGAAATTGTATCATCAAAACGACTTCTACTAATTATCGAGCACAACAGTAAGTCAGGTGCTGTACTAAAAGTTTAATGACCGTCATGTTGTTCGATTCTCACAGCACTTTTATGAGGTAGATAATATTATCTCTGGTTCACAGGTGAGGAAACTGAGGCCCAGTAAGGTAAGAGCACAGTTAATGGCTTAATCATCAGAAAGTGACAAATTTGAGATTTCAACCCAGGTCTGTCCCAGCCCAAAGCCAGCCTCTGACCTACTACATGATGGTGCACAGCATTACAGAGGACGAGGAAATATAATACATCTTTTATGTATTTACTCACATTTCAGGTTGGGGTTAGTGATTTTACTGATTGAAATGCCTGAATGAAAATTGAGGAACATTATTGAGTGCACTAGGCAGAATCATTTATGAAACAAAATTGGGTGCAGTGGCTCATGCCTGTTATCCCAGAACTTTTGGAGGCCAAGGACGGAGGATTGTTTGAGGCCAGGTGTTCGAGACCAGCCTGGGCAACATAGCAAGATGATGTGTCTAAAGAAAAAACAAACAAACAAAAAAACAACAGAAAAAAACTAGCCAGGTGTGGTGACATGCACCTGTAGTCCCAGCTACTTGGGAAGCTGAGGTGGGAGGATTTCCTGAGCCCAGGAGTTCAAGGCTTCAGTGAGCTATGATTGAGTCACTGCACTCCAGCCTGGGCAACAACAACAAAAAAAAAGAAAGAAAGAAAATAAAGTTATTCAGCCCTGTTTCTGATTCCCCACCCAGAAAACAAACAAGATTAGTTGTAAGGGAAGAACCACAATTGCTCAATCCAAATCAGGGCTGACAGATCACAAAAGAAACCCGAGTGGCTCTGACAGACACATAGCTGCTGCATACTTATTTAACTTCCACTCGTACTCCTGAATGGGTTTCCCCTGGAGTCAGTGTTTCAATACCTAGATGTGAGGGTATCATTAAGTAAAGAACAAATCTTCTGCATAATTAAAACAGCTGGCCTTTGAAAACCAAATAATAGGACACATAGGAGAAGAAAGAAGTGTGCTTAGATGCGTGCTAAAATCTTTCCCTGTACAGAACTCTGGGAATTCCAGACTTGAAATCCTCTGGGACTCGCCCTAGCAATTGCACGTTTTCGAAAACACAAAAATGTGTTACTATGTCATGGGATTCACCCCCTACTACACTGTCTCCAAAGCCTGCATGAAACCCTGAGGGTTCCTAGATCCTTAGGGAAAAAAACCTAATAAAGTCTACATACTTATCTCAGGGGTTGGCAAACTTTTTCTGTTAAAGATTAGATAGTAAATATTCTAGACTTTGTGGGCCATATGGTTTCCGTCACAACTAATCATCTCTGCTGTTGTAGCACCAAAGCAGCCATAGACAATCATAAATGAATAGGTGGCACTGTGTCCCAATCAGACCTTAATTATGAATGCTGAAGTTTGAATTTCATATGGTTTTGTCATGTCATGAAATATTATTGTTATTTTATTATTTTTCCATGTATTTAAAAATGTAAAAACCATTCTTAGTCCACATTATCTTTTTTTGTTTTGTTTTGTTTTTTTTGAGACAAGGTCTCACTCTGTCACCCTGGCTGGAGTACGGTGGCATCATCATAGCTCATTGCAACCTCAGAGTCTGGGACTCAAGTGATCTTCCCACCTCAGCTTCCTGAGTAGCTGGGACTACAGACATGTACCACCACACCCAGTTAATTTTTCTATTTTTTGTAGAGATGGAGTCTCACTACATTTCTTAGGCTGTTCTCGAACTCCTGGCCTCAAGCGATCCTCTCTCCTCAGCCTCCCAAAGTGCTAGGATTACAGTTGTGAGCCACCACACCCGGCCAGATCACATATCGTACAAAAATAGGCAGCAGGGCAGATTTGGCCCGAGTTTGTTAGCCCCTCCTTTATGTCTTAGAATTATGGTTTCAAAAGGGTAATCTCTAAAAGTACCTGTTGCTGGTTTTCCCCTAGCAATCTCAAGGTAAAAAGTAATGTGAAGTACACCATTTTCCACAGCACGAGAGGCAAGTACTAGCAGCCAGTGCTTGGCATGATTTTAGGTGGTGAATCACAAAGGAAAGTCCTTTCAATCTTCACATTTACTACAAAAAGAGAGTTCATATAAAAGTCTTCACCTCCTCCTCAAGACTTGCTAATCTTTTTCTTTTTCGAGATGGGGATCTCACTATATTGACCAGGCTGGTCTTGAATTCCTGGGCTCAAGCCATCCTCCTGCCTCAGCCTCCTGAGTAGCTGGGATTACAGGCGCATGTTACTAAGCTGGGCTAATTTTTTTATTTTTAGAGATGGAGTCTTGCTACGTTGCCCAGGCTGGTCTCGAACTACTGGGCTCAAGCAGTCCTCCCACCTCAGCCTCCTAAGCGCTGGGATTAAGGGTGTGAGCCGCTGCACCCAGTGCACTGTAGTTTTCTTGAGGGAATTGCAGGCAAGGGCTTAGGCCAGCCATGTTCACACACACATCTGCCTTCCTAGCTCACGCACCTTCATCTGGGCGACCTTGGCTGAAGCGCTCTTCTCCACTTTGACTCAGTACCTTTCCACTCCCGCTCCCTTCTCCCAGCCTCCCCTACATCCCCGGCCCATGGGGCCATAACCGTGCGTGTGGGAACACTTTCTTTAGTGCTCCTTGGCAGTGAGAAGATTCCTGCCATCTGGGCTGCATCTACTTCGTCTCACTTAGTACCCTTTGGTGGGTGAAAAAATGGAACACTGGGAGCTGAAGCCACTTTCTGCTTCTTGCTTGCGCTGTTGCAGGTTACGTATTTTAAATAAAGGCTTGATTGCGACTTTCAGTTTAGCTCCTTGTCCTAACTGACCACCTTAACATCTGATTGTGCAAAAGGCTGGAGTCAGTAACCAGGCAATATATTTACCTTAAAATGAATAATATCATTTTATTTCTGTTATATTACATTTACCTGAATGTGTTACCCTCTACTATGGCAAATGGCATAGTAATTCTCTTTCTGACATGGAATTTATTCCTCCTAAAGTAAATGCATTTAAGTAAAAAATATTGAGTGGTACATGGAAGTAAGTCAAGAGTGGATACAGTGTTGGGTAGCTAGTGGAAATAGTGATACAGAGGGACTGAGGTCGGGGAGAACTGGTGTGACTCAATGCTTTGGGAATATGTGGCCTTCGAAGGGACTGATGACCAAAGTGTCTATACTGCAGTTTCGTGATGATAAGCACTTGTCTGCCGAATGGCGGCAAGACGACACTTACGTCCCGCACTGCTTCATAGAGCGCTTTGAAAGTCGGCTGCTTGTCATCATGGTAGACGCCTCGGTTCCCATGCAGCACAGACACACCTTCACGCTCGGCCTCTTTGCAGTTGCTTCCGTACATGCAGTGATCGGGACGGTAGTTCCACTGGCAGGGGAACACATACAGACACTCTGGTGGTGACAAGAGAAAGACATATGTCCACAGTCAGTGCCAGCTCTCACCCGCATGTCTGGCAATTAAACTAACATTTCCATTAACTGTACATGGCATATGATTTCAACATACAGGAGTGTGATTGTGACCCATGGGTCAGATTTCATAACATTTGTCAAAATTCTGAGGTCGAGAATTGAAGGGACACAGTGATGATCTAGGTTTCATCCAGTGAAAGAAGGCAGGATAGCATCTTTTTTTTTTGTTTTGTTTTGTTTTGAGACAGAGTCTCACTCTTTTGCCCGGGCTAGAGTGAGTGCCATGGCGTCAGCCTGGCTCACAGCAACCTCAAACTCCTGGGCTCAAGTGATCCTCCTGCCTCGGCCTCCCGAGTAGCTGGGACTACAGGCATGCGCCACCATGCCCGGCTAATTTTTTCTATGTATTTTTAGTTGGCCGATTAATTTCTTTCTACTTTTAGTAGAGGTGGGGTCTCGCTCTTGCTCAGGCTGGTCTCGAGCTCCTGAGCTCAAACGATCCACCCGCCTCGGCCTCCCAGAGTGCTAGGATTACAGGCATGAGCCACCGCGCCCGGCCTAGGATAGCATCTTAAACAAGAAGGCAAACACATGCATCAGATAGCTTGGGTCGAACTCCAACTCTCTTACTCACTCAAAACCAGGGAACTCTAGGTCTAGTCACTAAACTTCCATGTACTTCAGTTTCCTCATCTGTAAAATGGGAATTACAGGATTTTCCTCTTATTTTGATGATTATATTTTATTTATTTATTTATTTTTTGAGACAGAGTCTGGCTCTGTTGCCCTGGCTAGAGTGCCGTGGCATCAGCCTAGCTCACAGCAACCTCAAACTCCTGGGCTCAAGTGATCCTCCTGCCTCAGCCTCCCGAGTAGCTGGGAACTACAGGCATGCGCCACCATGCCCAGCTAATTTTTTCTATATATATATTTCTAGTTGTCCAGATAATTTCTTTCTACTTTTAGTAGAGACGGGGTCTCGCTCTTGCTCAGGCTGGTCTCAAACTCCTGACCTTGAGCGATCCACCCGCCTCGGCCTCCAGAGTGCTAGGATTATAGGCGTGAACAACTGCGCCCAGCGATGATTATATTTTAAACATGCATGCAAAATGCTTAGTAGAGTGTCAAGTACACTGTATGTTCAATAGCGTTAGCAGTTGTAACCAATTCTTTGGAAAGGTTTTTTGAAATGGACAGACCCCAAAAATATACAAGCAAAGACTCCTCCTGAGATTAAAAGCAATTAAAAACAAAACAAAGCGAAAGGAAAACAATGAAAAGCCCCACCTACAACAGCAAAGGGAAAAATGCAAAGCAAAAAACAAACAAAAAACTCCCCCTAGACCCTATGCCAAAATAACTATATGCACCCACCATGGCTATACGTGTGCACACGTGTGTACATGCATGTTTATCTCTAAAGAAGCAGTTCTTAACCAGGGGGGATTTTGCCCTCTCCCCATCTCCCCGGGGCTGTTTGGCAAGATTTGGAGGGAGATATTGTTGGTTGTTATACACTGGGGCGGTTGCTACCGGCACGCAGCAGGTGCTCTAAACATCCTAAAGGGACCAGTGATGCTCTAAACATCCTACAAGGAACAGGGCAGTCCCTCACCACAGTAGTAGTGCTGATGTTGAGAAACTCTGCTGCAATCCTATCAGATTCGGAAAGCTTCCCTTTGGTAACTAGGATTATACAATTAACAATAAGTTCATGACCTGCTAGCTTCCTGGATCCTCAGCTTGATGCCTTTCAGGGATGGGGTGGGAGGAGTGTGGATCGAAGCTCTCTGCAAACGTGTGTCACTGATCACGAGAAAGGCCCCGTGAAAGAGTGCACGAAAGAATTACGGTAAGTCGCTTATGTACCACTATTGGAAAAGCAACCTCAAGATGTGCTTGTTCCTTAGGTGGACGGCATTCTCTTCTCATGGGAAGGATCACTGCTTGGACATTACTTACAGAAAGTTTGAAGATGGAAAGCAAAGAATGAAGAGATCATCACACATCCCATCTGGCAGACTGTGTAGGATGTGTCCCTGGTCCCATCTTTCACAGACCCGTGACATCGAGGCACTCTCTAGCAAACTCCTAATTGTTCACAACACACCATGAGATCTTCCTTTTCTCAGGAGAACTCCATTCCACCACGACATTCCTCTTACTTGCGTTTACCTCCACACTTGCACATACATTGTCCCTACGTGGGATGGAATAGTGGTCCTCCTCAGGTCACCTTATCTAGATTTGGACCACGACTCCTCTGTCAGCTGGGTGACCTTCCTGCACTTTAGTGCAGAGGGCAGATGAGAGGATTAAATGAATGAAAATATATAAAAGTGCTTTTGAACTGTACCTGGCCACAGCCCAAATGCTTTCTTTTGTCACCCAATGGGTTACATCACTCATTTATGATGCCTGCCTGGGCATTTATGTTGCACTGTTTAAGCATCTACTACAATGTCCTAGAGCCCTTCTCTGTTTTGTAAATACACTGATTGATTGAATCAACCAATATTTATTGGATGCCGGCTGTGTATACTGTGGACCAAGCAAATAACAGAAGAGTCCAATCTCTGCCTTCAAGGAGTTTAGATCGATGATGAAGGAAGGTTTTTGTCTCTTTCCAAGTAGTTTAGGACCCCATTATAAAAGAAAACCATTATTCTCTTTGCAACCTTCTTAGAGAACTGAGCCCGCGAGGGGCACTCTAAGGCAGAAGACATATACAAAAGGCATGGGCTTTAGAATCAGACAGACATAGTTCCAATTTGGCTTCTACCCTCCCCTAGCTCTGCAACGTTGGTGAGTTACTGAAACACTGGACCTCAATTTAGAAGCAGTAAGGAGAAGCGAAATTATCCAGGTTTGAATCCCAGCTTTACCATGTGTTAGCTGTGACTTAAGAGCAGAGTAGCTAAGAGAGTGAGCTCTGGAGTCAACTCATTGGGTTTGAATATAGAACTTGGCCACCAGTTGACTAAACTCAAATAAATTACATAACTTTTATGTGCCTCAGTTTCATCATCTGTAAACTAAGGGAAAATTGCAAATATTACCTGTCCAGTAGGATTTGGAGGAGTATTAAATGAGTTCTATATATGTGCTTAGACAGTGCCTGGCACGTGGAAAGCACACAATAAATATAGGCTATAATAATTACCATTATCATAGTTATTATTACAACAAGAACCACTGCACTGTGTTGCTGACAGGAAAAAACAAGATAACTGAATGGGCCTCACATCATTTCTGGTGCATACACCGTATACCTGTGATAATGTTTTACTCCACTTGCTTTTAGACATGCAGGTAGCCTGTTATTCTTAGCCTTTTATGGAATGCAGATCTCTCTGAGAATCTAATGAAAGCTTTACACCCTGACTTTGGGAAAATACAACTGGGTACATATACAGAACATTTGCTTCCAAGTTCGGGGATTTATAGATCTCCTAACGACCAGCTAAGATCCCCAGTTGTCAAACCTCAAATAGGACACTGGATTCCAGACAGAATTCAATTCACATTTTTACATCTCTCCCTCAGAATTTTCCAGAGCAAAAAACACAAAATCTAGTGAGCATGTAATTGAAATAAGTATTCATTCACCACATTGTTGCAAGGCATTGGTGTCACTGGATGAAAAGGTGCTGCTCCTGTCCTCAGGGGAATTTATACTCTCATAAGGGAAATAGTGTAACACATAGTGTGGCCGAAGTCAGCACGTTCATCAGGGTTCACAGAAAGAGTTCATTTCTTGGAGGTGAGATGAGAGGAAGTTTCATTTAAACTCAGACTTTTCATAACGATGGAATCCTGAGAGTCAGAAACAGAGGCCTAGAAGAGCATTCGAGGAGGAGACAATGGCCTAATCGTGGAGAAGGTTTGGAAATCAGCACGTGTTTTAGAAAAGATAAGCCATCTTAGTGTTCCTGGGGCAAAGGTGATCTCTTCAAGGGGGAAGATAATAAGGGAAATATTGTCATATAAATATAGCGCTTTGGCTTACATACTCAAGAAATAGAAATCTATGTTAGACTGCATGTAACCAACTTTGGTTCTAGTTTGAGAAGCAATAAAAGAAAGAGATGTTTTCTTCTGAAAGGAGAGGGGGTGGCTCATCAAATCAGAGATGAAGCTGAATTGGTGCAGCGAGTGGGGCAGCTCCTGGGTCTGGGCGGCGGGAACTGATGAGTGTCAGCTTTTCGACGATGCTGCCGCCCTAAACCAGCCACTTTCTGCTCTTGGGCTCTCAGACTTCAGGTCCCAGGAGATGGTCTTACTGGTTTAGCAGGAGTCACGGGAGTGCAGGGCTCTAAGATTGCATGCAGTGGGGGCAGAGTAATTTCCCTAAAGAAAACGGGGCGCTGTTACCCAAAGAAAGGAAATAAACAGTGGGCAATTAACAATAACAGAAGAAACAGACTCACATACAAATTTCTCATGGGTTACACTGGAAATCTCCACTTTGTTAATGGGGGAAGGAGGCAGAGAGGGATGTCACGGGGAGGCTGGAGATGGAGAACCTATGGAGATCATCAGAATGTGGAGAGTGGGCTAGTGAGAGTTATGTGGCTGTGATCAATAACCTGTTCTGAGACGGATCTATTTTGAGCATGTTTTTCAGGGCTGTCAAAATCTGAAGTTGAAAAAAGATAGCACAGTGAAGTGCTTAGGTTGTTTTTCCCACTGCTGAGGAAAAACGACAGTGAACGGTTTTAAAATTCCAAATCCTTGAAGCCTCGAACCACTGCAATTCATTTAAAAATATTTTTTCAAGCCGACCTATCTTCAAATCTTTGGTCTTTGCTATATTTCTCTCAATTTTATACATATTTCTCTCAATTTTATATAAGCTCATTAACTGATTATGAGTCTGAAATGCCTTAGTGATGACTTTAGGAGTCTACATTTACTCCCAGAGCCTCCTGACAACTTGCAAAGTACTGTGCGAATTGATTACTCCTTACATTTCTGATTATTTCATACTCTTGGGGTCTCTAAAATTATGAAATAGTTCATGCCCTCATTAAAAAAAAATTATTTTTAAGAGACAGTGTCTCACTCTGTCACTCTGGGTAGAGTGCAGTGGTATGATCAAAGTTCACTGCAGTCTCAAACTCCTGAGCTTGAAAGATTCTCTCATCTCAGCCTCCCAAGTAGCTGGGACTACAGGCATGTGCCATCACACCTGGCTAATTTTTTTTTTTAGTAGAGATGGGATCTTGCTATGTTGCCCAGGCTGGTCTGTAACTCTTGGCCTCAAGCAATCCTCCTGATTCAAGCCTCCCAAGTGCTGGGGCTACAGGCATGAACTACCACGCCTGGTCTGCCTGATCGTTTTTGATTTCATGGCAATATAGGTTTGCTACTTGCTTGCTACTCCATATCAACAGAATGGAGGCTGTTTGATTGCACTATTAATAATTTTTTTTTAAACGTCCCATCCTGGAACTGCACTTTCCCAGCATTCCCTTCTTCCTTCCTCCAGAATATACCTTGCTCCAGAAAAGGGCAATTAATTCTTCCAAAGAGACTTTTCTGATCACATAAACCAAGGAAGCTCTTCTCTCCTTCCAGCCTTGATGGTCTCTTTCTCAATCCCTCATTTGTTTCCTTCATAGCCTTTATCACAATTTGTGATTTTGAACAGTCTAGTTATTACCCTTTGGGAGTCTACCTCTTTCAACAAAAAGTGGGTAACAGGAACTTTGTCTCATCTGACGTCATATCCCTGGCACTGAGCCCTGTGGCTGG
Source organism: Indri indri (assembly GCA_004363605.1). Taxonomy (NCBI): domain Eukaryota; kingdom Metazoa; phylum Chordata; class Mammalia; order Primates; family Indriidae; genus Indri; species Indri indri. The sequence goes on from RJWJ010003368.1 coordinate 19,292, forward strand.
CACATGGTAGGTGCTCAAAAAATATCTGCTGAATGAACGAATGAATGAATGAAATGAACCTTATACCTTCTACTGTACGCATCTTTTTTCTCTTGCTCTTGCTTTCTCCCTCTCCTTTCTGTCCCCTTTCTCTCAATTTCCTGGCTGTGGTCTCTTTCTCTCCCATTTATTTCATACCTTCACTCTGTTCTCTTAATTCCATTCATTCAACCAACCAACACTTCTGAAGACCAACTCCATTTAAAGCACTAAGCCTTGCACTGTGAAATACATAAAGTAGACACAACCCCTTCTCGCCCAAACCCTGCAATTTCTATTCTTTTCTCTTGTGCTTTATGTCACGGTCCATGAACGTCCCAGATTCCCCGAACAGTGATTTGTTAGCAGTTTCCTAGAACAGTCCTGATATCCAATAACTGGGCCTGCCAACCCCGCAACGCAGCACTCATAACTGCCTGTCGCTGGGGTTTTGGTGTGCTGAGTATACAATGCGGTTGCACGCCCAAGGGCAGGGCTCCAGTCATCCCAGGCAGGATGGGAATAAGGCTCTCAGGGCGCCACTGAAGAGACTTGTCCCTGAGACAATGAGTCCTGCTTCGTGTGGCCCCTGTGAATCCCTGCTGACCCCCTAGTATCACACAGTCAACTCACCCTCGATGTCTGTCCCATGGGCATTTCAGCTCTTCTCTCTCCCCTTTGGCAGAACTCTACCGCTTCTACTCTGGCCGCATGCCCTGCCTTTTCCTCTGCACTTGGCTCGGTCCATTTTCTTCCTTCCCCACAGCCCACTTTTCTAGAAATTGCCTCGGAAGAAGAAACAGACCTATGTGGTCATGTTCGAGACAGAAAATGCCATATGGCCTTTCTCCTCTAGCCCCTGATGACTACTAGATCAAGAGTGATCTTGAAATCCAAAGAGAAACTGAGTCATAGATGGGCTGGGCCAGTCTCTTTTTAGTCAAGGATTTCAAGTAGGAAACAGAAGAAATCCATCATCATTGGTTGTGGGCTTCTGAGGTTGTAGTGACTTGGCGTTGGCAATCGGGTTGGGCCGTGGGCAAAGTGAGAATGCTGAGAGACAGAACAGAATCAGATAGGCATGGAGAGAAACAAAGATGACAGGGACCAGGCCAGACACGGTGGCTCACGCCTGTAATCCTAGCACTCTGGGAGGCTGAGGCTGGAAGATCCCTTCAGCTCAGGAGTTCGAGACCAGCCTGAGCAAGAGAGAGACCCCGTCTCTACTAAAAATAGAAAAAATTAGCCAGGCGCGGTGACGTGCACCTGTAGTCCCAGCTAGTTGGGAGGCTGAAGCAGGAGGATCGCTTGAGCCCACGAGTTTGAGGTTGCAGTCAGCTATGATGACACCACTGCACTCTAGCCAGGGCAACGGACTCTGTCTCCAAACAAACAAACAAAAAAAGATGACAGGGACCAGGAGGTCTCTGAGGGATGAAGAAATCCCTCTGGTTCTTGGCAGCTTCCTACGGCCAGTTCTCATGAAGCCTGGCTTGACCTGACTCATGCTGTCACGAAACTGCCCCTAGACTCTTACAATATCTGCCCTCACTCAGCTGGCCTGAGTGGAGTTTTGTTCCCCGGAACCTAACCACATTCATCCAAACACATCCTTCTACCGAGAGTTCTCTTTTGGCTCCTGTCGGATATACCCCTTCTATAGACCTCTGCTCTTGTCTCAAACTCACTTGTAAAGACGTGAGCTCAGTCTTCCACCCCTTGAGGAAGCCGCCTGGGCTCACCTGCCAGGAAATGTCCTGCGGGATGAGCTACCTGCGTGCCCCATGGGCTTCAGCTGGCTCCTCTGGGCAGCCTACTCCACACCAATGCAATTACACACCCACAGGCATTTACCATCTAATTATAGCAAGAGTTTTAAAAACATTTTTTAGCTAATGACTTTTAAACACAGTTTAAAAAGCAGTCCTTATTGGCTACAGGAGACCATAATAATAACAACATTCCAGGCAAGCACTACAGGTTTTATGTGCATCACTTCACCCATGGCAACCCAAAGAACCGTAACAGTAAACATGTTTATCTCCTGTGTCACGGCCCGTATGTCTCCCTGTCTCCTTTCCAGGGATAAAGGTGATATATCCTTTTTGCAAATATCGTTTGTTCTGGTTTATAGAAAGTGCTCGCAATCAATATCAATGAAGAGAAACCTTACAATGTGATGGCTATTGCTGAATTCCAGTTTTAAAGATCTCATGTTTAATAAAGTACCTGGGTAAAGCGTGAAATAGGAAGATCGAACACGGGCCACACGAAGAACAGTCAGGGATTTAACCTAACACTCACTGATCTAAAACCAGAAAACTTGGTAATTTACTTGATACTGCTCAGAGCCAGGATTTACAACAAACAACTTCATAATTATTTTACAATATCCTTTTTACTCAATGAATCTAAGACGGGGAGTGTAGAAGCAATTAAGCTCAGTTGGTTTCAGCCCCAATTAAAGACAAGGGGCTCATGTCTAATTGCAAAGCTGCTTACGACCGCCTTTGGGTATTATTTACTCCCTGATCGCGTCCTCAAATAATCGGCAACAGGCTAGGAGGATTTCTGAGGAGGCAGCTGTGTGGATTCCTTAGTTTGGGAATATGGACAGAGAGATTTACATCAGGAAAATGCAATATTTAAAGGAAAGAAATAATAATGTAGCAGAAAGGTACATTTTGGGATATCTGCCCAGCTCTCTCAGGTCCCCTGTACCCCATTTGGGCTGGAGTTAGAGTGGCCTGGGTTGGGATCCCTGCTCTGACGCTTATTAGCTGTGCTGCACATTATTTAACTCTTTTCCCCCTGGCACCTTCATCTGTAAAATTAGGATTATATTCTCAGTGTTGTTGTGAGGCTCGAGTAAGATAAGGCTTAGAATAGCACCTGCCACTAAGTCCATAAGAAATGTCAGCCGTTATTCCTTAGCTCCATGCTGCTGGCCTCACTGATCTGATTTCTGATCAGACCTGATCAGACAAACCATGTGATTTCTCTCCTTGGAATTTGGAATTGGGAGGAAGTCAGGCTTTCTGTGTGGCTGTAGCATGACACCTCAGTACTCTGTCTTGAGGCCAGAGGAAAAGAGAACGACAATCTTCGAAGACAGGAATAAATATCTTCAATGGGAAAAAGTAAATCTCACTGAGGTCCCCGCTTTGCTTATTTAAAGAGTATCCTTTGTGCTTCAACTAACTCCAGGGCTCTTTTATTTTGCAGCCCAAAGTCCTAACCAATACACTTACACATAGAAAAAAGATGAAATTTGCTTAAGAAGAAAAAGGAGGAGGTGTAGACTAAATTCCCTGTTCCCGTCAGAGTGAACTGGATTAAAACATGCAACAAGTGAACAGCCAAGACATTCCCTTCCTCTACTGAATTAGTACTGGGAGTCTTTCCTAGAAACGCTGTATCAACCTTTTTTTTTTTTTTCTTTTCTAGGATTTGATCCCTTTTGATCCAAACACATAGGAAATGAGGTTTTATACTAGCTTTTTTTTTTTTTTAAGGGTGATATGCAATCATGGGCAAAGACTTTATAAGCAGTAATTTCTACTTCAGGGTTTTTAAAGACAAAGCAAAGGCCTGAATAGGGTGGGTGAGCATTGCTTTTGCTTTTTTTTTTTTCTTCCCACCCCAGAGATCTTTCTCAAGAAGAAAACATGGTTTTGATTTTAATGACATTAAATAAGGTTTTAGCAAAAAAGAGAAAAAAAGAAATTTTATTAGCTTTAGGTGTTAATATAAAAATATAAACCAGAAATTTTCATCTCCCCTTTCCTCCCCAACTCCATCAAATCATTGACTTAATAATATAAGAAGAGTTTCTTTTGCCCCAGATTTGGGGGGGGATAAAAAAATGGATTTGGGAATTTGAGTCTTTACTCTAGGGTTTTTTAGCCTTGCACAAATCCCTTAACTCCAAGGACCCTGAGAATAAGTTCTGTTTAATGTAGCAATTGTTCAGGCTATGGAGGGTCTCCTGCCTAGATTACAATATTTTCATGTACTTTGTGCCTCACATCAATTCTTTTTAAAAGGCAAAGCTAGCCAAGCACGGTTGTGGGGGCTCACATCAATTTTGACTGTACTTCTTAGAAGAATGGTGTAGCAAAATCTAAAAGATACTCTCTAGAAGTGGAGTGCAGTGTTGGAAGTTTCACCATTTGGCCTTTTGTGTCAGTAGCACGAGGACCCGCCTCCGTCAGATACCCAGGGAGGTGGGTGAAAGGGCGAGCTTCCCAGGGGAACACAGGCTCCTCTGTGCACAATTCAAGCCTGGTCAATGGCACCAGGGCCTGGAATGTGCTCTGTGGGGCAAGCTGGGCATACTCCTACACGAATGGCATTCTCGAAAGAGAACCTACCTGGATTGAAGGAAAAAATAATATTTAATAAATCCTGGTCTCCCCATGTGATGGCATTCTTATACTTCTGGTACAGCGGGTACAACATGTCCTCCCAAGCCAAGCCTGTTGGAATCACGCTGTTCTGGAAAAGAGAAAACCATCAGAACAGCTGAAGCAAAGCAAATACGTCCTGTCCACTGAGAAGCAATGTAGAGAGAGGGACAGGCTTTCTGTCCTTCAGAGGAATGAAGCAAATAGAGAGGGTCCCGCTATCCTCAGGGCACAGGACAAAGCAAAGTAGGGCTGTCATTTGTAGCGTTTTGCCAGATGGACGCGTGGATACTAGATGCACCAAGAACTGGCAGTTGGGCCCATGGTCTCTGCTCAGAAAACCATGCCTGAGACTGAACCTCTTTCTTAGGCTTATTTCTTGTCTGTGAAGTGAAGAAACAAAATACAGATAGCAGAATTAAGGTATCTTAAGGAAAAGCACTTTTCCTTGTCCTAAAATAATGATTTACATTTAACAGAAAAGCAACACATTCATAGACTAAATATTCAGACAGCATACAAAGATATAAAATAAAAAAGTAAAAACTATTCTTCCTGTATATCTCACTCCCACTTTTCCCCAGAAGCATCCACAGTGAACAATTAATGGTCCCTCTGGTATTCCTCTGGAAATTTCTAAGGCATAAAAGCAGTCACACTCTACAGTATCATGATGTGCTGCATTTAAACTATTTTCCCTTTATATTTCTTAGAGAACTTAGCTCATTTACTCATTTACAGATCAATCTATTCTTTTGAATAGGAAGGTCATTTTTTTTTTTTTGACTAGTTCTCTACCGATGTTCACTTAGGTTCTTTCCAGTTCTTTGCTAGGAGGAAGACAAAACCATGAACACCCTTGTACAAATATTTCTGTGTACTTATATATATATATTTATATATAAAAATATATACCTAGGGTCATTCCAAGAAATTTTGCGTGGTCTTTAAAGCCTTGGGTATACACAGAGTTAAAACATTATGGAATTCAGAAATGCAAAATAATATTCCTGAATAGTAACTATGCTGAAGCTTTAAATTCCATAGCCCTCTCGGCTTTTCCTGGACAAACAAATATTCCATAATCGTCCAAATATTTTTCTCTGGCTCCTTCCATCCTCACCTACAGGCCACCTATTTCCAAAATCAGTAGATCCACTCTCTGGGAATGTCACTGTTGTGAAGACTTAACGCCCAATCTTTAAATGGGGAATTTTATAGCACTTCATTACCTTGAACTGGGCACTTCTTATACGAGTTAAATTCATTAACATGACTCCCGAATTAACTCCCGCAGAGCCATAGAAAGGATGCCTTGCAAAGCGGCTGTACCAGCCAATCTTGGGGATTTCGTGCTCAGGAGCCATGGCTGCAAGCTGGGTGGAATTAAACTGTCTCAGAAGCTTCCAGATGTCGTCGACAGGTCTCAGAAAGAGAACATCAGTGTCCACATAGAGAAGTGAGTCCACATCCTTTAAAATCACCTTTGTGGGTCCGGGGTTGGGGTAGGGGGGCAGGAGGGGAAGAAAACAAAACAAAAACAGGTCAGAAACAAAGGAAGTGGCATACAAGGTAAATAAGGCTACCGATTTTCATTGATGAGTGTTAAATTCTAGAAAGGGTACCACTCTTAGCAACCATTCCTCCCTTCCGCTTTGACTTGAGGGACGAGTGTCAATCAAGAGGCGGAGACTTAAAAGAAGATAACTCTTGATCTACATTGGCCCAATTCCAGGACCTTGGGCTGTATTTGATAGGGGTTGAACTTTCAAAGGGATGAAAACAACAGCAAATTACAATGGCTCTTTCTTCTTCCATCCTCCGGTAAGGCCACTTGTCTTTCTCTCTTAGTTTTTCCTGGGAACAGCCAGGTCTGGCGTTGGAAAACTCGAAGTGGACAATCTCTAAACCAGCTCATGCTAAGTCTTAGTGGTAAATACACTCTGTCCCTGGATCCCTTTCTTCCAGTGTTGCTGGGTGGCTCTCTATTTTTCAAAATGATATTTTTAGCTAAGATTTGCACTTGGCATTTTGTGAGCTTTGTCTGTATATAAGGGATTGATAAACTTTTTCCTCTAAGGAGCCAGATAGTAAATATTTAAAACTCTGTTGCAACTCCTCACCTCTGCCCTGAGAGCACAAAAGCAGCCACTGGCAACACATGAACAAACAAAAGAAGGGCTTGTGTTCCAACAAACCTTTATTTCAGGACACTGAAATTTGAATTTCATGTAATTTTCAGATGTCACAAAATACCTTTCTTTTGATTTTTTTTTCAACCATTTGAAATGTTAAAAGCCATTCATGGCTGTGGATTGCTGACCTCTGTTGTAGATCATTCAATCAGCCACCTAAGATAAATGAGTTCTTCTGTGCTAACTGCTTAGCTTTTCAGAGCTTTGCCCTGGGGGCTAAGACTTCAAAGCCTTAGTCAATAATAGACTATCTGCCTTGTTTGGCCATTGTTCCCCAAATTTAGAGGTAGCTTAACCAAAAAAGGATTTGAATCTTCCTGGATCCCTGGCCTAACATCATCCTAACACAATAACAACTTTTTCTTGAGAGAGACAGTCTCTCTCTGTTGTCCCAGCTAGAGTGCAGTGGTGTCATCATAGCTCACTGCAACCTCCAATTCCTGGGCGCAAGCGATCCTCCTGCCTTGGTCTTCCAGACTGCTGGGATGTAAGCGTGAGCCACCTCGCTGAGCCTACAATAACAACACTTGTTCTGGGCTGAATGTTTGAGTTCCCCAACATTCATATGTTGAAGCCCTAATCCTCAATGTGATGGCATTTGGAGATGGGGCCTTTGGGAGAAAATTAGGTTTAGTTGAGGTTATAAGGATGGGGCCCTCAGAATGAGATTAGTGCCCTTATTGAGAAGAGACACCATGGGGCTTGTGTGAGTTCTCTTTCTTTGCCACATGAGAACAGAGTGAGAAGGTGGCCGTTTACATGCTAGGAAGAGGACCCTCACCAGAAGCCAACCATGGTGGCAATGTGATCTCAGACTTCCATCCTCTAGAACTGTAATAAAATTCATTTCTGTTGTTTCAGTCACCCAGTCTATGGCATTTTGTTATAGCAGCCCAAGCAGACTGACACACACTCTACTGGGATCCCTTAGTTACTTACTTATTTGCAGGGTCTCGCTCTGTCATCCAGGCTGGAGTGCAGTAGCCCAATCATAGCTCACTGTAACCTCCAACTCCTGGGATCAAGCGATCCTCCCACCTCAGTCTCCCAAGTAGTTAGGATTATAGGTACATGCCACCACACCTGGCTAAGCTTTTTTCTTTTTAAATTTTTTTTTGTGTGTAAATGAGGTATCATCATGTTGCCCAGGCTGGTCTTGAACTCCTAGCCTCAAGAGATCCTCCTGCCTTAGCCTTCTAAAGTGCTGGGATTACAGGCATGAGCCACCACACCCAGTGAGATCCCCAATATTTAAGATAGATGAACACAGGTATCAGGGCATATAGGTATCATAGTGATTTCAAATTTGAGTAATTTCAAAGCCTACATGATTAGCCAGAAGATTTATCTTTCTTCTCTCGTCATCTACTAGAGGAATGGATTTCACACACCAATAAAAGGAAATTAAAAATAATGGTTGTCTACCATTTCATAAAAGAAGATCATCTTGACATCCATTTTAACAACTTGAAGATTCTAATTTCAGAATCAGGATCAATTCTGTAAACCGACTACACAAACTTTTCATAAAAATCTACCACATTATTCTTACTGTTTTTTATTTTGCCATGGAAAGGTAAAAACTTTGCCAAAGATTAGCATTAGTCTGCTATTTTTTTTTTTAATCACAACTCCAGAGTAATGTGTAGGAAGGGCAAACACTCTATTAAAGTATTAATAAGTACATGTTATGATATTAATTATGTATCACATGCAAATATAGTTATGATGTCTTATATGCCCAACACCATCCCAGGGGCTCAATACTATGGCAATCTTGTTTTACTGCAAAAGAACTTGAGCACAGAAAAGTATTCTGTCCAAGTTCATGTGTCAAATAATGGTAACAATGGCTGGATTTTGGCAAATAAGATTATAACAAGACAAAGTCACTTTTAGAATGTGCTTAAGGGAACAAGAGACTGCATGGTGGTTCCTATGAAAAGCTAATTTAGAGTTACAGGAGCAGAGAGGAATTGAGATTCAATCCATGTGAAATAGTACAAATTTCTCTTTACGGGTGATTATCGAGTAAGGCCCAAATAAAATCATAAAATATTAATGTTTTAGTCAGTTAAGGGGTATGCAGAAATCTGCCCAAATTCAGACTCAGTGACTTGTTTACTTTTAAGTTATCATTACTGTCTTTAATAAAATAAATATAATTACTGCCCCTCATTGAAACAAACAAAAAAGGAAAACAAAAGATTCGAAGAAGTTTCAGGAAAGGAAAAATTAAAGATCTGAAGGATGGAGGTTTTTCATTACGAAGCTATACTATCCACACTACCTTTCATCAGGAGAGAAAAGGGCAAACAGGGTATACCAGAAATTTTAAAAGTCAGAACAATCTTAAATAGGGTAAAATTTTAATTTAACCAGTATCTCATTATTTGACACGCAGATTGCTCCCACTGTTTTGAAGTTTGTGTGTGTGCATGTGTATGTGTGTGTGTGTGTGTGTGTGTGTTTAAAGAAACAGAGTCTTGCTCTGTCGCCCAGGCTGGAGTGCAGTGGCACAATCATGGCTCACTGCAGCCTCAAACTCCTGAACTCAAGCGATCTTCCCGCCTCAGCCTTGTCAGTAGCTAGGACTACAGACGTGCGCCACTATGCCCAGCTAAGCTTTTTTAAATTTTTTATAGAGATGTCTCGCTATGTTTCCCAGGCTGGTCTCTGACTTCTGGACTCAAGTGAATCTCCCGCTCGGCCTCCCAAAGTTCTGGGATTACAGGTGTGAGCCGCCTCGTCCAGCCCACTGTTTTACTATTATAAACAACACTATGACAGATGTTTTTTTAAGGGAAATTTCTAAGAACATAATATGGCATTTCTTTTTCTTTTTAACTTAGTCAATATTTACATGGTTCAAAAATAAAAATTTATTAAAGTAAATTCACTGATAAGTTATTCTTCCTTGTGCCTCGGTCACCACGTCCCCTCCTTAGTGGTAACCAATGTAATTGGACCGCTCTGCGTTGTAACTGAGATGTTTGAATAGCTATGCAAGAATAAATAGCCATCATTCCCTTTTTTCCACTACAAATGGCAGCACAGCAAACACAATGTCATCAGCCTCCTTGCTTTCTTTTAAACAAAACGATACATGTAGAAGATCTTCCCAGGTCAGCACACAGAGACTGTATCATTTTTATGCCTGTACGGTATTCCATTATGTGGATCAGCCATAATCTATCTAGCCACTTACTGTAGACCATTTAGGTTGTTCTCAAGTTTTCGTTATTACAAACAACATCACAATGCACAACCTCCTTGTCTTATTTCAAACACATGTGAGTGTATCCGTAGGATAAATTCCTAAAAATATAATCACTGAGTCAAAGAATACATGCATTTGTAAAGCTGATAATGTCAAGCTACCTCCCTAGCGGTGGACTAATTTTGGCTTCCACCAGCAATGTAAAGGAGTGCCTCTCACCTGTTCTCACCGGCACAGCATGTGACCGAAGTCTAGGGTCTCCACTAACAAGGAGGCGTCCCTCAGAGGGTCCTCGTTCAATATCTCATTTCAGTAAATAATTTCCTGCCAGTCTTGCCCTAGTGGGCTGGCCTGGGACCTAGCACACAGGAGATGGCACAGAGGTGGCAGACAAGCAAGATGCCCTGAGGGACACATGAATAACACGCTCGTTCCCACCAGCAGGCAAACACCCAGGCCTTGCACCAAATCCTTCCGGCGGGGAGCCCTCTAAATGTGTGGTACCCAAGCTCCCATGCCACAGCTGGTACCAGTCCATTAGGAACCAGGCCACACATCACCACCTGAGCTCCGCCTCCCCCACGTCCCCTCACCCCGGCCCCACCCTGTCTGTGGAAAAATTGTCTTCCATGAAACCGGTCCTTGGTGCCAAAAAGGTTGGGGACCACTGCATCTAAATGGTCTTCTCTAGAATCATACCTAGTCTCTCCTCTGAGGAGTTTTGATTCTGGAGACATACTTTCCAGACTAGAACTGCAGGACAAGGAAGAAAAACTGGTTAATAAATGTACGGCTACTGCTTAGGGAAAGTTCTAAGTCTTCAGTTAAGGCTGCAAAGCCTGTTCAACTGAAAGAAGGGGTTGCAGACTAGGGGTCTGTGGGTTACATTCAGCCCACAGATGGATTTTTTTTAAAAGCTATTTTGGCATACATAGCCTATTTTAAAAGTTGCTGACTTTTTTTTAACTGGATATTTCATAAAAATATCTGAATTTCTGTCTTCTTTTGAAAAATCTACAACTGAGGCAAGAACTGTGCCTGACCACAGGTATCCACTGTATTCTTAGTCCATTCATATAATAAACATTTATGGAGGGTTTATGAGGTGCTAGGTTGAACTAGCAGTGATCAAGACAGACAAAAATCTCTGCCCTTAGGTGGGACTCAGATAATAAACCAGATAAATCCACTGGTTATATAGTATACAAGATGGTGAAAAATAAAGCAGGGAGAGGGACCAGAGGTTCCAGGTAAGGGGAAGTTTGCAATACTTTTATACTTCATGAACTATTTTTTTTAGAGATGGGGTCTCGCTATGTTGCCCAGGCTGGTCTCCAACTCCTGGGCTCAAGCAATCCTCCTGCCTCGGCCTCCCGAGTAGCTGGGATTACAGGTGCATGCCACCATGCCTGGTGAGTTTGCAATTTTAAATAGGTGGTTGGGGAAGGGCTTGCTCCGAAGAGGGTAAGCACGTGCGAAGAAGGCAGGAGCACATCTGGGACCTCAGAACAACAATGGTCTAGTATGGCTGGACCTCAGTGAGCAATGCAAAGAAGAGTCGGAGGTGAAGATGGAGAGGTAAAGGTGGGCTGGTCACTTAGGGCTTCACACGCCCCTATAAGCACTTGAGCTTTGTAAGAACTTCACCTTTTATTCTGAGCAAGAGAACTGAGCCAGTGAAGAGCTTGTGTGCATGATCTGACTTTGATCAAAGGATCGTCCTGGAGGCTGCTTTGAGAACAGACTGATGGGAAGCACAGGAGAAGCAGGGATGCCAGGGAGGATGTGATTTTAATGACTCAGGTATGATGCGATGGTAGCTTGGCCCGGGTGGTAACAACACAGTACAGTGAGAAGTCAAATCCTAAATACAGTCTGAAGGTAGAGCCAACAGGGTGTCCCGATAGGTTGGCTATGGAATGTGAGAGCAAGAGAAGAGTCAAGGGCAACTCAAAGGATTTTAACCTAAGCACCAGGAAAACAATGGAGTTGCCATTAACCAAGACTGCCCCAGTCTGTGTCATTCCTGCGTTCCCTGTCTGGCCCTTGAAGGTATGGGAGCTGGCAGCTGCTGAAGCCTGGCTCCCCCCTCTTCTTCATGTGCCCGCCCTGAAATAAAAAGAAGCTCCTGGTGGTCTTGGGAAGAGATACATCGATGGTTGGTTTCTGGGGCGATGGCCACATAGTCTCGTTCTCGACCACAATAGTGGTCGTGAGCTTGTAAAACTAAACACACAAAGTCTTGGCATGATCTTTTGGGATATATTTCAAAAGAAACACACCAAAGTAGCCCCAATTGTACATCTCAGAGACACACGTGGAGACAGTACTTGAGAACCCTGAGTCTCGTGTTCCTGAGTTCAAGTCCTGGCAGCATGAGGCACTAGCCCTGGGACTTCGGACAAGCGGCTCAGTCTTTCTAGGCCTCAGTTCCCCATTTGTAAAAAGCAGAAAGCAAGATCACCACCACCACCCCCTTCCTGGTTGTCGCAATGAGGCAGTTACATGAAACACATGAGGTAGTCAGTACAGTGGCTGGCACACAGTGCTCAAAAAATAGCAGTTTTGTAAGACATCTCTGTGCTTTCCCTTTTAAAATGTCAAGCGTAATTAGTTGCCATTCTCTTCAATGCCCACAGCACCGCCAAATGTACGTCGACCACAAAAAGCTTTTATGTAGTCAGAGTCAAGTGGAGAAGAAATGAAGTTTTTAAACCTCTCTAATATCATAATCCACTTAGTACCTTGACTGAAAACAAGTCCATAAGGCCTTTTTACTCTTTATCTGAAAAAACAAAAGGCCAAAAAAAATCACTCTTTCTATAATATTGCATCTCTGGAGGCTAATTCTGCAGCAATTATTGCTGGTATTAATTTGAAGAGGATCATTGTTGGCCACCTTATAATGCGAAGAGAAGTATTTACCAAAAGGATATAAAATGAGCCATTCTAATTCCTTTATGGAAATTAGTCAGCACTAGAAATGAGGTCTTTGTTTCTGCAGAGTAAAGTTGGGGGAGCTGGCACACAATAGCCATCTGTACCACTGCTGGCTGTACTGCTGTGGGTCTTCCTGCCCCTGCTCTGTGCACCGCCCCCACCTGGGCGCCCGCCCCAGTAACTGCTCGGCAGTCTGTGCCAAGCGTGGGCCGAAGCCCAGCCACAGGCACAAGATGGTTGGGGGCTCACTGGTTCATCTTCAAGTTCACTCTGCTCCAATCCTGGTTTGACTCTGACAGTACAACTTGGTGGGTACAAGATTTGGGTTTGAAATCTGTGTTTAAATTCTGTTTTCCCCATGAACTGTGTGATTTTGCGCAAGCTGCTTGAGCCTTCTAAGGCTCAGTTTCCTCTTCTTATAAATGGAATTGATGTTATAACTCATTTCATAGCGCCGCTGGGACGATTAAATGAGCTCATGTGTGTGAAGCCCCTGGCACACACGCAGCAAGGACTCAACCAATGTTCGGAGATATTATTATGGTCTCGCTCTCATGAGGACTGGGTTTCTTGACTCATAGCCGAGGAAACCAGCAACTGGCTACAGTAATAGTAGTGGTAGTAGTAGTAGTAGTAGTAGTAGTAGTAGTAGTAGTAGTAGTAGCAGTAGCAGCAGTGAAAGAATGAGACCTACCCCCGTTCTCAGGAGTGTTGTCGGGGAGTCAGAGAAGGGACAAAGCAAAGCGAGGTGCAGGCGATGACAGGGGTAGCACAGAAGCACACAGCAGAGGCCCTAGGCCAGTCTGGAGGGAAAGCTAGGAAGGCTTCCCAGCAGAAGTGACACCTAAATTAAGAGATAAGTGAAAAGCAGGGCTAAAAGTGCTGAGCTAAGTGGAACAGCGTGTGAAAAGAGTGGGCATGGCAAGGGGAGGACTGCCAGGGGCTTGGTGGGGCTGGCGTTCACAGCAGGCAAGTAAGGGGTGGCGAAAGGTTAGGCTACCAAAGTGGGCAGGGGCCCGGTTAGGAGCTATGCCAACAAAATTCGGACTTGATCCTGAGAGCCACAGGAAGATGTTCAAGTACTTGACCCAGAAACCTCAAGGTCACCCTCGTTTCCCTTCCTACTCACATGGCCCACATCCAATCCTCAGCAAGTCCCACAGGCTCTGCCTCCCAGATTCCCGGATGTGTCCATTTCTCTCCCTCTCCACACCCTCACCCAGAGTCCAAGGCACCGTGGCAGCTCCTCCAGAATTCATACAGTTCTGCTCACTGGTCTCCCTGTATCCATGCTCGCCCCTCCCCAACCCATTCCTCACAGAGCAGCCAGAGGGGTTTTTAATTTCCACTGTGATTTCTTCTCTATTTAGAAGTGTCTTGTTTAACTTCCGAATATTTGTGATTTTTCAGATATCTTTTTGTCATCCATTTGTATTTTAACTCCCTTGTAGTCAGGGCGCATACTCAGCAGGATTTCAGTCCTTTTAAATTGACTGAGACTTGTTTTACAGCCCAGCATATGGTCTATCTTGGTGAATGTTCCCCAAACATTTGAAAAACAATGTTTGTTCTGCAGTTGTTGGGTGGAGTAGTCCATAAATTCTATAGCTGTCGATTAGGTTACGTGGTTGATGGTGTTGTCAAGGTCTTTAATATCCTACTGCTTTTCTGACCATTTGACCACACCAGCTCCATGGAGCCTCAGCTCCAAACACAAAGAAAGGGGGGAGAAATGTAAAGTTACTGCAAATTCATTCACAACAACAGACGTGATTTGGGAATCATTATTAATTTTCACACTAATCAGAGTCAACTTTCAAAAGAGGAATGTCGACGTCTCCAACTCTGTGAATTGATCTATTTCTCTCCTTGTCTAGGAATGATTTTACTTCATGGATTTGGAAGCTCTGTTATTAGGTGTGTATTCAATTGGGGTGGTTACATCTTCCTGATGGATTGGTCATCGTATCATTATGAAATGTCCAGAGGGCTTAAATGAAACTCCCCAAATCTATAATAGATCACACCATTTTCACCCTTAAATCCCTTCAAGATTTTCTTCACTGCATTTCAAACAGTCACACCTGTACCACAGTCTATGAAAGGCTCTGTCCACTTCTCCAACCTATTCTGCTGTCCCTGGTGTTCCTTCACCTCCCAGCACAACCCGAGGTTCTTCTAGCTTCAAGGCCCTAACACCTTTCATCATTGCTCTGTTACTGTCAAAGTCAGCACAGGGCGGGGAGCTAAATGAACCCATAGGAAGCCAATGAGCTCCTAATTCTCTTCTTGTCTATGGCCAGGGTCTCCTCCATCTACAATGCTCTTAAGTCTTCGCTTTGATAGAAACAAACATATAAGTCCCCTCTGTTAGAAAGAAAACATCAAATTAGAACTATAAATTTCTCATTTAACAAAGGAATCATCTTATTATGGACCAAATGTTTACGTCCCCCCCAGAATTCATATGTTGAAATCCTGACACCCAGGTGATGGTATTAGAAGGTAGGGTCTTAAAAGTTGATTGGGTTATGATGGGAGAGCCCTCGTGAACAGGATTAGTGCCTTTGTAAAAGAGACCCCAGGGAGCTCTCTTGCCCCTTCCACCATGTGAAGGCACCGTGAGAAGGTGCCGCCTAGGAACCAGGAAGCAGGTCCTCACCAGACAGACACTGAATCAATCTGCTGGTGCCTTCGTCATAGACGTCCCAGCTCCAGAGCTGGGAGAAGTAAGTTTCTGTTGTTTACACGCCACTCAGTTTATGGTGTTGTGTCATAGCAGATCAAACTAAGATACACCTTCTGTTATGTTCTTTCTCGCTTCTCTTCCTAAGTTCACAACACCTGAGGTGAAGACAGTAAGTCCCTCGAATGCACTTAAAAACAGCATCTTTACTGATTATGAAATGTATGTGCACTCATGCCTGTAATCCCAGCACTCTGGGAGGCTGAGGCGGGCAGATTGTTTGAGCTCAGGAGTTCGAAACCAGCCTGAGCAAGAGCGAGACCCCATCTCTACTAAAAATAGAAAGAAATGAATCAGACAACTAAAACTATATAGAAAAAAGTTAGCTGGGCATGGTGGCGCATGCCTGTAGTCCCAGCTACTTGGGAGGCTGAGGCAGGAGGATTGCTTGAGCCCAGGAGTTTGAGGTTGCTGTGAGCTAGGATGACGCCACGGCACTCTAGCCCGGGCAACAGAGTGAGACTCGGTCTCAAAAAAAAAAAAAAAAAAAATGTATGTGCAGTCCCCAGTGCTTCAACCAGTTTCAAAGTTTGCGAACTCTTGTTTTACATAATTGCTTAAAGTATTAAAACTGTGATGAGTGTGAAAATTAGCGGTGGTTCCCAAATCTTATCTGTTGATGTAAATGAATTAGCAAGTCCCTTCACATTTCTGTCCCTTTTCCTTGGGTCGGAAACAAGGCTCCACGGAGCTGCTGTGGTTTATGATAAGCAGCTTCCCAGACCTGTAAGTGGAAACTATCAAAGGTCTCCCGAATGGAGGCAGAGCTTTTTGCTTATTATTCTCGAACACCCAGCTCTGACTCACCCCTTCTAAGAAAGACTTTCCTGGAGGGCTCCCTGTTCTTTCCCTCCACTTTCTCTTCATCGCACCACCTGACCTCCTTCCTTCCATCACTGCTCCGCATCAGTGGCCTTCAGTTAAATTATCTTCTCATTTATTGCTTACCTCCTCCAATTAGAATAGAAGCTCCATGGGAGCAGGGACCTTCCGTATCTAGTTAACTTCTAAAGTCCATGTGCTGGGCAAAAGGCTCAGCATGTATACTAGGCATCCAATAAATGTTTACTCAATCTAAGGAATCGAACTGTTGAACTATCTCAGAACCATTGTAATTTTAAATATGCTTCAAGGCTGAATGCAGAAGAGATGAGAAGGTCTATGAACAATTGAAAAGTAGAAGACCCCAAGTTCCTGAAGGGAAAACCAATGTAACACCTACCACAAGGAATATCACTCTTGTGCTTGTGTGGACTGCTACATCACTCTCCAGGCCTCTGTTGACAGGACAGCTAGGTCCCTCAGGACATCATCCCATTTGCTTACCTCTCGAGCATTTCTAAAATAACCTCAAAACTAAAAGGATACAAAGGGACTCAGAGAGGCCAGGCGCAGTGGCTCATGCCTGTTATCCTAGTACTCTGGGAGGCCGAGGCAGGAGGATCACTTGAGCTCAGGAGTTCGAGATGAGCCTGAGCAACAGCAAGACCCTGTCTCTACTAAAAATAGAAAAATTACCAGGAATGGTGGCTCACGCCTGTAGTCCCAGCTACTCAGGAGGCTGAGGCAGGAGGATCGTTTGAGCCCAGGAGTTGGAGGTTGGGAAGAAATATTTAGAGGGTTAAAGCAGGAGGTGGAAATGGAGAAGAGGAAAAGACAAGTTTTCAGAAGAAAAAAGGAAATCCTTCCTTCCTTCTTGCCAAGTGAAGACATCTCCTACATATATGAAAAACAAAGAGACTTGAATAGAACTAAAATAGCAATAATTAATCTATACTGAATCAGAAAGTCACAGTCCGGACATACACTAAATCGGATTATGCCTAAAGAAATGATGCTCCCAGCGAAAGGCACAGGAGACATAGGCACTATTTCAGTGTGGGAAGGGGAAACGTTCGGGAGACGGGAGGTTGGTGATGGCGGCACAACAGCATGCGTGGGTTCGACGCCAGAGAACTGCACACTTAAAAATAATTAACATGGTACATTTGATGTTATGTATATTTTACTGCAATAAAAAAATGGGAAAAAAGAAATACAGATATCATGATTACGTTTTCAGTTAAAATAAAGATTGCTTTACACAATATACTCTATGGTATTTGTTCACCGATTTCTACCTTTGTGAACTTTCACTTCCCTAAGCCAAATACATTCTGAAGAGTTATCTTTAATTTCCATAATTATAGCAAGTAAGTCCCTGTCCTCTTTTTTTTTTTTTTTTTTTTTACTTTTTCCTGTTTTGAAGCTCCCATCATTCCCGGAGCACATACATCTCTAGGTAAGATGTCTTGTCAAAGCAGATGGAAAGACCATCTGTGCCGAGAGATGTGCACGGACAGCATCCCCCCTTCTACCCTGCCTCCTTTCTCTAACGGAGCGCTTTCTCCTGGGATTCCGGGGATCATATTTGGTGGCCGCTGCCCCTTCCCATTCTACAGAAAGATAAGCCGTAGGGCTCCTAGGGCTGTTTGGACTTTCTCCTCTGGGACTACAATTCCTAGGTCCCCAAACCAAAATCAGAAAGCAAAGGAAATTCTACATTTCAACACGTATTTTCCGTTTCATAAAATAAGTTCCCTTTCCTCCACCATTCTGTCATTCTGTCATGCTCTTTTTTTTTTTTTTTAAGCATGCACAGGGGACCTATCTTGAAGCAGGCCACTGCAGAGACAATAATTATCGAGCAAAGGCAGAAAGCTAGAAAATAATGAATAATGAACATTTCCACAGATAGGTGGGCAACTTCTGAGAGTTTCTCTAGTAGACAGGTGAAAATCTGAAAGATGAAAAACTATAGTTAAAGGAGGTAGTATCCCAACACTTCAATGTAAACAATAATCCCACAAAATAATAAGGTAGATAAGACACTATTCTGAATAATAATTATACTAATTATAAAGACTTATATAGCACTTATTATTTGCTAGGTGCTGTTCAACAGGCTTTCTCATATTAATTCATTTAATCTTCAGAACAATCCAAATAAGGTAGTACTATCATTATTCCATTTTATAGATGAGAAAACTGAGATGCGGAGAGGTTAAGTAATCTACCCAAGGTAATACAGCTATACTAAATATCCAATCACAAACATGTGTAAAGCAATAATCATCTCTTTCTTTTATTTAGTATCTGTTATGTGTTAAGCACCATTCTGGTATTTCATATACATTGTTGTCAGTGCTTCAGTAATCCTGCTAGAATGGGATTATTACCCCATTTAACAGATGAACCTAAACAGTTTACCTAAGGTCACCACCAGTAAATGGCAGCACCTGGACAAAACCAGGGATCTTTGACATAAAGCTCACGGTCCTTGTGCTCTGCTATGCTGATTTTCACCTAACACGGAGCAGTAACAGTACATGCTCACAATGCAAACGACAGAGGTGCTTACAGCCTCCCTCAATGGACAGAGCTTGGAGATACATGCATGTATACAAACTCAGGTATATCACATATCTGTAATTATTTCTGTATCTATTTATCTGTGTATATATATATTTTAAAAACATGAGCTCACACTGACAGTGATCTCAAGAAATTGTGTGTGTATATGTCTTAGAGAATTAATTTGTTAAAGAAAAAGAATTTTGAGCTTAGACTGTTAGGGTTTTGGCCTAAATTTTGAAGAAATAGGTATGATTTTAATAAGCGAGGCTGGAGTGGAGGAGTGGAGTGGTTAGGGTATTGTTTCCAAACAACAGCACGGCGGGGGGTAACGTGCACAGCCTCTGGGGAAGACAGTGACAGACCGGTCTGGCTGGAATGGGAAATACATGATCTGGAATAATGTTTGAAGTTACCAGGTAAACCCCGTGAGAATGCAAAGGGCCCTGAACACCAGGCTGAGAGGTTTGGACCCAGTCCTACAAGGGAACAGGGACTGTAGGAAGATTCTGAGCCTGAATCCATTTAACGTAAACAGCATTCAAAAATGAAAAATGCAAGAGTGGCGTGCAGGAGGGAAGGGACACAGGTGGCAGACAGATGAGTAAACAGGTCAGTTTAATAATCCTTTTCTCTATTATCATTACCACGGTCATTTTTTGTCTTACTGTAAATACATCCAGACTCAGAACACCTGGTCAGAAAAAGGCCTGTAATTCCGGCGCATCTGAATGTCTTTGCAAATGTGGACAGAGAGCTTACAGACATTATAAAAAGCTGTGATTTTCTTTGTCTTTTTTCTCTTACTGGTTTGCCATGTTAAAAAATTGCCTTAATTTATACAATGCATAAATTCATGCTTGTGTGTTGCAAAAACATAGGAACAATTCTGCAGCTGATGAGGTAAGAAGTTCAGGGTGCCCTTTACCTGGCCCTATTCCTGCCACACCACCACTCCAAGCCCCCACAATCCTCTCTCCTCTCTCCGGAATTAACCAACATTAACAGGGCAGTGAATCATCCCAGACTTTCTATGCATTCACCTGTATTTAGGATCTTTGTATGGCCAGGAAGGCAGATCTCAACTCATGTGTTACTGTCTCAGAGACCTTCACTCCCATCACTCTCTAAACTCTCCTATTTTTTCCGTAATTCTTATTACTACCCGAAATTAACTTATAGGTTACTTATTTTTTGTCATTCTTCTCTGACTTGAATATAAGGTCCATGAGAGCAGGAAATTTGGATATCTTTTTTTTTTTTTTGAGACAGAGTCTTCCTCTATCACCTCAGGTAGAGTGCAGTGGTGTCATCATAGCTCACTGAAACCTCCAACTCTTGGGCTTAAGCGATCCTCCTGCCTCAGCCTCCCTAGTAACTAGGACTATAGGTACATGCCACCATGCCCGGCTAATTTTTCTATCTTTAGTAGAGACGGGGGGTCTCACTCTTGCTTGGGCTGGTCTTGAACTCCTGACCTCAAGCAGTCCTCCCACCTCAACCTCCCAGAGTGCTAGGATTACAGGTGTGAGCCACCATGCCTAGCCAAAATTTGGATATCTTATTCACAGTCATATTCTAGGGCCAGTCACATAATTGAGGCTCAATAAATATTGAATAAATGGTTATATGTGTGTAAATGTTTATACACACATGAACACATGTACTTTTGCATTTAAAGAAATACCCACGGAATCATGCTATATGTACTATATTTTCTAATTGTCTACTTTGGGATATTTCCCTTTCATTTCATATGTGCAGAGAACAAAGAACATTCTGTTCAATGCGGTATATTCTCAAGTATCCCCTTTGATATTGTTAAAATAGTTTAAGCTAGTGGAGAGAATGATGGACACTTGGAAAGTATCGTTCCTATATAATGCTTTCTTTCTTGGTTTTTAAAAAATATATATACACACACTGGAAAATTGTACAAAAATAAATACATACTCATGATTAAACGGTGTTCTCCCATTTTAACTGTTTTAATCTGAGATTTTAAGGTCGTTTGTTTCATTAAATTATTAGCTTAAAATAGGGTGGCACAGGAGAAAATAAAAGCATATCAATTTCTATTTTTGCTTCTATTGTGCCCCCTTGTGGAATTACACACAGCTTACATATTCATTTTTGTGATGTTTTAACAAAAAGCAAGGGTGTACCAATGTCATAGCTACATCCACACATGCTCCTACCAATGAAGTAGACTATTCTGATCTTCTGATCTTTGCAAACAAGATTCAAATTGCCTCTGAGTTGGGCAAATCAATGATGGCTTTGTTCAGGATGGTTCTCCTAAGATTCTGGCTCATTAAACTTGTGTTTGGTCTTTGATTTCATCATCTCAGCTATGTGGCCAACTGTTAGATCCGCATGTGGGACGTTTTCCACAGGCCTTGCGTAACTGAAGGTATCTGGTTTCTCTGGCATGTTCTGAGATAATGGCTCTCTCAGATCTTCCATCTGCTTCCATGCTCCCTCTTGGCTGGCTTCCTCCTCTTATCAGGTGTTGCAATCCCCGCCAGCAAGCACACAGTATCCTTCCTTGTTGGCTGTAGACATTCTGTTAGCCATGGCAACTGTCATTTAAAGCAGAGTCTAGTTTCCTAGTCAGATGGTGCCTCCTCAGAGAATGTGTTCTCTGCTAGGGAGTTGCTGAAAACAGGATCCTTGTCTCACAAGGAACTGTAGCTCTTCACTTGAATTGGACTAATTTTCAAAAAAGGTTTCCCTTTCCTTATATTTGTGAATCTAATCCAACTAACATTTACTGAGTGGACACTGGGTTCAGGGCTCAGAACTTTTGTAAGTGTTATATATTTAAAAATCCTCTCTGCCACTTTTTGAAGCAGTTGTTGAAGCCTTTTTTATAAGACCATCCATCCATTCTTCCGTCTGTCCATCCATCTATCCATCCATCCTTCCTTCCACCCATTCATCCATCCAAAAAGTTTTACAGGGTGCCTTCTGTTAACATATACCAGGCACTGCTCTAGGTGCTGGAGATCAAAGATTCTTTGCCCTGATAGGGCTTACATGTTCATGAGAGAAGCCAAAAAAAAAAAATAATAATAATAATAAGATAGATAAGTAAATTACGTAGCATTCTAACTTTGAAGACAGTAGGCTAGGGGAAAAAGCAAGCAGGGGCGGGGAACCATTATAAATACAACAGCCTCACTAAACTGGTGAGTCTGAGCAAAGACGTACATTCTATTTTTAAACCCATTTAACAATTAAAGAATAGAATGTTTGGGGGAATCTTCCAAAGGAGGTATTTTGGAACACTTTGGGAATGTTTTCTACACATACAGGAGAAAACATTGGGACTAATAAACTGCAAGAAGCGAGGCAGAATGACTACATACACTATAGGAGAATCTCAGGCTCCTCTAAGATTTACCGGAGGCAAAGGATTTTATTTCTCTGGTTCAGTTTCCTCACTTGTAAAGAGGATACAAACAAGTATATTCCTCAAAGAGCTGTGAAGACTTAATGAAATCATAAACCTAAAGATCCAAGCACATTGCAAGGGCAGCAGACTGGGTGGTCTTTGGCCACCCACCGTACATTCCTCTTTGTTCAGTGGTAAGTCTGTAAGACATGTTTTAAAGCAGTATTTCTCAAACCATTTTTGACTGTTAAGAAATGCATTTCACAGTAAGAAATGCATGTTTGCCACAATTCTACTACATACATACGTAAATATATAAACGGAAGTGTCAAAAATAGTATCTGTCTTTACCGTATGTAATGCATCTCCATTATTTTCTATTCTATTCCACTTTATTTCATTTTTTTAAAAAAGCTGATAATAATCCACTAACTTGGTTTCAGGAGTCATCGGTGGGTTATTCCCCACAATTTGAGAAACATGGAATAGTCAAATGGTTAACAAAATCTTGGTAAATAACATACATAGGTAGATAGATGGACAGACATGGACAAATAATAAACCAGTCTATACCCCCATCAGGTTTCCCACTCTCAGAGAAAACCGCCATTTCCAATTCTTTAAATTAATTCCATGGGTATGTGCCTACATGTCTCTAAATAATACACCTCATCTCTTGGCTTCCTACCCTGGGAGAACAGGATTTAGCTCTCTTTCACACAAACTCCCAACCCCTGCACACATATACACACTTCCCATCCCCCAATACGGTTATAGCAAAATATTGTTTACATCAATACACAACGTTATCTTATGATGACCACATAAACACTATTTCCAGTCAAGCCATGAAATCAACCATGATATTTTCCCTCTCTGTACAATTCTGTTTCCCTTGGAATTCATAATTGCCCTTTTTGCTATTGTTAGTTTGCTGTGTTTTCTTTTTTTTTTCTTAATTTTGATTTTTTAAAGATCACTTTCGTATCATCCTTGTGTAGGGCTATGCTAATCTTCTCCGTATGGTTCCAAAGTTTGCTTGGTTTTCTATATGTTTTTTAAAGTTTCTTCCACAGCTTCCTGAGTTGCTCCAACCAGGATGCTGTGCAGCTATCATCACCCCTTCCCCGAGACTCCTTTCATGTCTCTTCTGAGTGGTAGTCCCTGCTTCTTGGATCCCACGTCTTCATCTTTCTTGGTGTACCCCATTTTAGTGGAGCACATTATCCAGTAGCTCCTTGAGAGAGAACTCATAGGAGGTTAAATATTTCGAAGCTGTGCACATTTGAAAATGTCTCGATCTTCCCACGTACTTGATTTGTAGTTTGGCTGGGTATAGAAGTCTACATTGGAAATAAGGTTGCCTATGAATTTTAAAGGCATTGCTCCAGTATTTTAGCACTTTGCACCTTGCTGTTAAGGAGTTTGAAGCATGTCTGATTTCTGGTCCTTTCATGTGATCCCCTTTCTGATAGTGAATATTATCTTCTTTTTCTCTCTATTGTTCTGAAAATTCAAGTCAATCTGCCTGATGCTGTAAGGGTTTTGTTTATTTTTCCATCAAATGTGATAAGTCACTGGTGGATTCTCTCAATCTGGGAATTTATGTCTTCTTGTTCTGGGAAATTTTCTTGAATTAATTTCACTGTTAATTTCCTACCCTTTGTGTTCTCTGATTTTTCTTTCCGGAGCTCTTATTGTTCAGACATTGGACCAGTCTTCTAACTTTCTGATCATTTTATTGCTATTCTCCATCTCTTTAGCTTTTGTTTGATTTTTGCTCTACTTTCAGAAAGATTTCCTCAATTTTTTCTTCCAATTCTTATATGGAGTTGTTCAATTCTGCTATATTTTGAATGTACAAGAGTTTATATCCTCTAAATATTTCATTTTTTAATAGAATCATATGCTTCTTTCATACACATAATGTTTTATTCCTCTGAGGATCCTAATGATGATTTCTTTAGAAGTTTTATTCATCCTGCATATGTATTATTTTCTTTAGGTTGATATTCTCTGTTTTGAACCCTGTATTTCCTACTAGGAGTTTCTTCCAATGTCTAGTAATTGCTGAATCACTATTCACACTGAAGAGCTGTTCAGAAGTAGGAGGAGGGGGCCTGTCAGCTGTGCATGCCAGTGGAGCCAACTCTGATGGGCCACCTCAATGGGGCACCCCCTGATGTCAGTATCCTGAAATCCTCACAGCTATTTCTTCCAAATCCCTGTCTGGAAGGCATAATTTTCTTTCCAAGGTTCTGGAGTCTATGTGAGAAACAAAGGCCTGAAGTTTTAATATTCATATGGAAGTTTCTAATTGAATCTCATATTTTCAATATGATGCCCTCAACTGTGCCTGGATTCTCCTAGCCCAGAGGCCCTCTTTTTTCACCTTTGTTAGCAATCTGACTTCCAATATTTTGCCCAAGGAGGGGAGAGAGTGAGATTCCCAGGTAATGGTTTAAAACAGGCAATCTGGGGGTCCAACTGCTTTGCAAACTGAGATGCAACTAAATGTCCCGATTTTAGGCTCATCTTCACTGCCCTCCTAGAGAGGTAGCTGTCACCAATCCATTGGCTTTTGAGGGTTTTTGTCATGGACATCATTTGCTTCTAGGCTTTTCCCACTGGTAGTTAAAGATTTAGCTTTCTCAGGCTTGACTAAGTTGGTTAACATCACTCAAAATTTACTTTTAGGTTTAACTGCCATTGCCCCCTCTCCTGTTCTTTTTGTCCTAGAATAGACCCCTGCACTCCAGCCTGGGTGACAGAGAAAGACCCTGGAAAAGAAAGAAAGAAAGGAAGGAAGGAAAGAAAGAAAAGACCACTCCAGCTTTCCTGTGGTTGCTGTTTGCGTAGTATCTTTGTCCACTCTTTTACTTCTAACCTATTTGTTTCTTTGAACCTAAAATGTGCCTTCTGTAGATTTCAACAGTTGAATTGTATTCTTTATCTACTATCTCTGACAGTCTCTGCCTGTTAATTGGGTTGTTTTATCCATTCGGTCAATATTATTATTTATATAGTGGAATTTATGTTTGCCACTTAACTATTTGTTTTCCATTTGTCCCATGTCCTCTTTGTTCCTTTATTTTTTCTTTTCTGCTTTCTTTTGCATTAAGTGAATATTGTCTAATATAGCATTTTCATTTAATAATTTTTTTTCATTTTTGGAGAAAGCTATTTCCATAGTGGAACACAAATTGCTTCATGGTCTAATCCAATTAAATTCAAGCCAATTTGAAGTTTTGAGGCCCGTCTGTGAAGCTAGTTCTGACGTCAAGAGGACACTTTTTACCTGCTTTTTCCCCGGGTTCTCCCTTGTAAACTAACTGGCCTATGGTTTCGCTTGTTGTTCTTGTGGAGCTACAAGCCTCCCCTTAATTAAGAAAGCCCTTTACTTCTTCACCACGTTTGCCTGGAATTTAGGCTCTGCAATACATAGCTGGTAGAAATGAGAAATGCTGATGGTCTGCCCCTGCCAAGAAGATACTATATCCCTCAGCTGGGAGCTGGGGAGAGAGGAAGCCCTGTGCTTCTGAGTAAACTGCCTGAAGTTCACTTTCCATCAACACAGCTGCAAAGGGGGAGAGAGGGAGTGGGTCCTAGTTCAGATGTCACAGATTCTCACTATTCTTTCCAAGTTTTGTTAGATTTTCTTTTTTTCTTTCTTTCTTTTTACTAGTAGAGACAGGGTCTCGCTCTTGCTCAGGATGGTCTCGAACTGCTGAGCTCAAGCGATCCTCCTGCTTCGACCTCCCAGAGTACTAGGATTACAGGTGAGCCACCGTGCCCAGCCAGATTTTCTTAAATAAACGTTTCTTTATTTGCTTAGGTCCTTAGGACAATTTCCAATTAGATAGTTATTTGCAATTTAGATGGTTATTTAAAAAAGTAATTTTCACCAGTTGTGCTTTTTTCACTGGGGAGCAATTCCACAGAGCTCCTCATGCTACCATTTTGGAAGTTGCCACCTTGCCACGCTCTTTTTCTGAGAGAGAGAGACAGAGAGACAGAGAACGAGACCTGATGACATTATGTGAGCCCCTGGATCTAGCTGTGCTTGAAATCAACCCTATTGTCTGTACTTTGCAGTTAGATAAGCCAATAAACTACTTTCTTTCTTTGCTTAGCTAGTTGGAATTGAGTTTTTCTCACATATAACCAAGAGTTGTAACTAATACCTCGAATGTCAAATTTCTAATACTGTGCAAGTAAATGATAAGTACTATGGAAACTTTTTCAACAAAATTGATATCTAGGGTCATTTCATGTAATCATTTCAGCAGCTAATCTCATCCCAATAATTATGGCTTCCTGGTGCTTGATGAAATGTATAGACATCATTTATGGTGATTCTAATTGATGTTCCTTTTAATAAGGATTTTCAATATAGTCTTATATGTCTGTCAATATTTGTTAATATCCAGGGGTGCATTCCAAGAGTGTCTCCATGTTAATTGCTAATGCTGAGGTATAATATCAATAATAATACAGAGGTCTGACCTTAATTATAAAAAGTTCTAAAAAGTATGACGAGCCTCCCTTTTCCATTAGCCCACAGCTAACTCATTAATATAGCTCTGGTAAACATACAGATTTCTGAACACTGGAACCAGGTACAGGCCTCGTTAATAACACACAAGTAGAAAAGGGAAGATTATATGTGTTGTCCTTAATGTGATATCTAAAATCTAGGTAATGTAAGATTTTTGTTTATTTGGCATGGTACTCCTTTAAAATATTAAAGAATGGGACAAGTTTCTTAGAAATATGGAGTCAGAAAACTTTCACGATAAATTTGTAGGTCAAGGCTATGTTAACTTAAATAATAGGTGACTGAGAACAAGAGTCCCATTCAATTGAGTTAACATTTTTTAAAATTTTATGACTAAATAAACAATATTTATCGTTGAGCTATGTATAGTTCTATGGTGACATTTCTTGTATAACACTTTTCCTGGAGTTAATTAATTGACTAATTTTGTCATTTTCTTTGTTTTCTACGTACCTATCAATTCATTGATCACTAAACCTCCAATAACACACTACTGCCAATCCCTGGTTTTCTTCTTGAGACATTTCCCCTGCAGCCTTTGTCCTCCTGCTCCGTCCAGGTGTACCTGCTCTCAAGGATTTCTGAGTGTTCCTTCCCCATCACTCTGGGAGTCCCATTACTTTTTTCTTGTATCAGATTGCCTCTTTCTCGCATCCTGTGCCTTCTTTTTGCTCTCCCCACCTCATGTTATTGAAATGCATCCTCTGCTAGCTTCCCGTGAAAAGATGCATGGCGGGTAACATTTTTGAAAAATTCACTGTCTAAAACTGTTTTCATTCTACGTTCATACTTGACTGACAGTTTGGGCAGTTTCTCTCCACCTGTTAAAGTCATTGCCTCATTTGCATACAATTTCCAGTGCTGAAGTCAAGAAGTCAAAATCTATTAAAATAAAGCTTAGCTTCACCATTAGTGACCTAAAATTTCACATTTTTAAAATGTCACCTGCACGACTACAAGGATATACCTGGTGTGGTCCTTTTCAGCCATGTTGCTGGGTACTCAGTGGGCTCTTTAATTTGAAAACTTAACATCCTGCAGTTCAGCAAGACTGTCTTGTACCCTTTCTCTGATAGCTTCTTCCCCTCCGTTTTTCCTGTTCTCTCTTGCTTCTGTGTCTGTTAGACTAATGATGGACCTCCTGGATCGATCTTTATTTTGTTCTTTCCTATCCTATTGTCCACCTTGTAGTCTTTTTGCTCCACTTTCCATGTAAAGTTGATGGTATTGTCTTTCTTGCCATTTCTGAACACCCTCTCCTTATATAACATCACAATTATTTGATTATAGACAGCATAGCTGTTCTATTCTAAAGCATTCTGCTGCTTCACTGTCTCTGCTTCCCTGGGGGAAGTTTCTTCTTGATTATTTTGTTCTCTGTCTTAAATGCTGAAAGATTTTCTCAACCATCTGGATGTCCCATGGATGCCTCAATTAGGTTTATCCTGAGATTGTTATATTTCTTTTATACCTATGAGTAATTTTATCCTGTCTCTCTTGATAACTTTCTTTCCTAATTCCTTCCTTAAATGTGTATACTTACGGCAAGGGAAGGGAGCAAGAAAGACATCAGACATTATAATCTTGAAGCTTTTTAAAACTTGGTGAAAACAAAAACAAAACAAACAAAAACAACCTTTCTCCCTAGGTCCCTAAGTGAGGTCTGGAGAGCACCTTACCCTATCTCACGTAATCATTTTTGGTACCACTTACCAATAAAATCTTTGAAGATTCTACAATATAGTGACCTCTGGCATATTTTAAATATCTCCAGGCTCCCCAGAGGACCACAATTACTGAGAAGTCTTTATAATTAAACAGGCACAACATGTAGCTAAAGGCATAGATCTATTATAAAAATCTCACTACTTCCAATTAATTGAGGGAAAGGTGATATGAATTCATAAAACTCACTTACTCTTATAGGAGTAAAGGCCTTCTGTCCTTTACTTAAAAAAAAGGGAAAGGTCTTCCAGGATCAATTTGAATGAACAAATTTGATTTATTTGTAATTGGCTATTATTTTGAATATTTTAAACTCCCAGATTACCTGAAGAAATATGCATTTTAGAGAGCTTAATCAAACCATTTGCAGTTTAGTTTGCATTCATAATAACCCCACTCCTAGGACCATTATTCATAGAAGTCCACCAATGCCTAGGACTTCAGCTGGAGCCCATTCTACTAAATGAAGTATCACAAGAATGAAAAAACAAGCACCACATGTACTCACCATCAAATTGGTACTAACTGATCAACACTTGTGTGCACATATATGGAAGTAACATTCATCGGGATTGGGCAGGTGGCGGGGGAGGAGGGGATGGGTAAATTTACACCCAATGAGTGCGGTGCGCACAGTCTGGGATGGGTACGCTTGTATCTCCGACTCGGGAGATACAAATGCAGTATATGTAACCTAAATGTTTGTACCCCCATAAAAATTTTGAAATTAAAAAAAAGAAAAAAAAATCTTGAATTGGTGAAATCTGAATTCTGCTCATTGTACTTGAGACTCTAACAGGCTTGAGTTGCAAAGACTCTGATATTATTCTGACAGTTAAATCTTAGTCGAGAAAGGGTCTCTTCTGCAGGTTTGGGGTAAATGACAGCCTCTCAGAAAATGGGTGAGACTATGGTTTTCAGTTAACTGACCACCTGCTAGGATGTTTGCATTTTAGGGTCTCCATTTTCTCTGTGCTGCCTAAGCAGCACACCTGATTTGGGTTTACAGAGATGCATTTCAAGGAAAATATGACCTAGGCTTTATTTCAAATTATGCTGAAGATCAGTACATCTCACCCATGCCCCCCCAAAATGCTATGTTCATAATGTGCTGTTATGACATACAACTGGGAGAAGGTAAATGTCCTGTCACCCACAATCTCTGTTTATTATTTTTAAGGAAGGGCTACTTTCCATTATCAGAAGCAGATAAGGAATGCCAGCACCCATTTGTCATTCAAAACAAAACACTTACTTAGCTGGGAATGAATGAAAACTGTCAGGTGGTAGGTTTGTTTTTTTAATAGCGGTAATAAAGTCACAATTCAAGGTCAGAGAAAATTCAAATGTGGTTCCACTGGGTTGCTAATATTTTGGACAGAGTGGGCAATTTCCCAGCATTAACTTTGGTTTTTTAATACTTCTTTTTTTCCTAAAATAAAGATAAGAAGCAGAAACCTAACATTTTTTCTCACTTTCTCAAATGGTAATTCATTTTTACATCACTAACCTAGAGATTTTAGTACCAATTTGAGGTAAACTTTTCTTACCCCAGTTTTTTTTTTTTTTTTTTGAGACAGAGTCTCACTCTCTTGCCTGGGGCGAGTGCTGTGGCGTCAGCCTGGCTCACAGCAACCTCAAACTCCTGGGCTCGAGCAATCCTACTGTCTCAGCCTCCCGAGAAGCTGGGACTACAGGCATGCGCCACCATGCCCAGCTAATTTTTTCTATATATATTTTTAGCTGTCCAATTAATTTCTATTTTTGGTAGAGACGGGGTCTCGCTCTTGCTCAGGCTGGTCTCGAACTCCTGAGCTCAGAACGATCTGCCCGCCTCGGCCTCCCAGAGTGCTAGGATTACAGGCATGAGCCACGGCCTCTTACCCCAGTTTTTATGCAATTAATCCTATCTTACAACATGTATAAAGGTCTGTGGCATGTGAAAAACAGGTGACTGAATGAGTGAGTGAGCTTGGGCAGCGAATCAGCACCAATACATCCATGCTTTGTCCTGCTCTCTGTGTAGGAAATGCTAAAGGTGCCACTTGCCATTTAGGGCTTCCAGACCAACAGATGGGAGGACCTCCTCTGCTTGAATGGCCCCAGGCACTTCAAAATCAAAATATGACTCAAACTCATCTTCTCCCTTTAACAAAAATGCTTTTCTTCCAGTCTTTTCCATCTCTAAATGATATTGCTATCCATTTCTTAGGTTGAACCATAACAAATTGCCTTTTGTGTAGGTCATGAATGGTTGAATATTGGCAATTTCAAATGGATCAACCTTAATAGTTGTTCAGGTCAGAAACTGGGGTGAAATCCTTTTCACTTCCCTCCCCTTCAATGATTACAATGAGCCTGGTGGCACAGTGGCTCATGCCCATAATCGGAGCACTTTGGGAGGCCGAGGGGGGAGGACTGCATGAGGCCAGGCATTCGAGACCAGCCTGGACAACATAGCGAGACCCCGTCTCTACAAACAAAACGAAACTAAATAAATAAACAAAAAAAACCCCACCTGTTTACAATGAGCCTATCATAACGGCCGATAAATTCTATTTCTCAGGCAGGTTCCGAATCCATCTCTAAGGCAACCACCCTAGCCCAAGCCATCATGGACTGGCCTCACTAATTCCACTGTCCACACTGCAATGAACCAGTGTGTCCTCTTTAAAATACAAGTCAGATCATCCCAGTTCCATGCTAGAAATCAGCCAATGGCTTCCCATTGCCCTTAAGACAGAGACCAGACACTCTAACATGGTTTACAGAGCCTGCTGATTTCTTCAATCCCATCTCACTTTTCAATTTTCTAGTTACTGTGACCTTCTTTTATCTTCTTAAGTATGTCCTTTCCCAGGTCAGGGCCTTTGTAGATACTGTTCTATCTGCCTGGAACCCTTCTCTCTCTAATCACTGCCAGACCCTTGGCAGCCAGCAATCCCTACTTCTCATTTATATTCATGTCCCAGCATAAATGGCACCGCCTCAAGAGAACCTTCTGCAATCTCTCCCAGACCAGGACGGAACCCTATTTACATACATCCATGAGACTGTTCTCCACCTCAGCACTGATCATACTTTTAATTACTTGTTCAATGCCCTGAAAGCTCCAAGGGAGCAAGACCAGGGCTGTCTTATCATCATCACTAAGTCAGAGCCTAGCACCTAATGGGCACCCAACAAATGTTTATTGAAGGCATGAATCCTTCACAAATATCAAGGCTGCAACTCACAATTCAAAGTTGCCATCTCTGCAGAATGATATTCTCAGTTTTGATATATCTTAAGTGATCTTTCTATTTAGGATTTTAAGAAAAGGAAACACAAACATGCAATTTAAAACATCAACACTGAAAGGCTAAACTAATACTCTGGATCATTTCTGAATTACACCCTAGCATGACTACAACTAGTAGTTGTTATTGTTATAAGAGAAATAACAATAGCCAAAGCTGACATTTATGAAGGCAAACTATATGCCAAACTTCATGCAACTGAGGCTTAGGGAAGTTGGGGGATTTCCTGGGGTTCACACAGCCAGTAAATGGCAGAGCCAGAGTCACAAAGACCCATAATTCAAGGCAGGATTTGGATGTTCTCAGACCCTCAGTCTTTGGGGAAGACAACCTCAACAACACAGGGACCCTGTCTCTACACACAGCATGAACTATAGAATACAAGGGAGACACATTTTCAGCTGTAAATTAAACATCTATAAACACATTCCAGCAAATTGCACCATGTTTCCAAGAGCAAGTCTCTTCCAAGCAACACCTTATTAAAAATAGGTGTTCCTACCGGAAGAAAGAGTCTCTGGGCAGCACAGGGTTTGAATAATTTCTTCCATTCCTGAGGGTTTCCAACAGAAAATGTGATGGGGTAGATTCTGTGTTCAAACTTCTTTGTATATGAGTCAGGCCACTTTCGCAGCTGAAACACATGAACAGCAAGGGATAGGTGATTAGACTCCAAAAAATATGGTACACACCTGGAAAACTTCTGGATGGTCAAATGGAAATTATTCAGCCAACATACATAGACAGTCTAACTTCATCACCACTATAAGCATTCACTAAATGAAACAGCATTTTCTCTTATTAAAATTGCTAGGAATTAAAAAAATAGCATTTGCAGTTGGCAAGGGTGTTGGCAAACCAGTACATACAAACTGCCAAGGGGAGTATGGATTTGAACAAACTTTCAAGAGGGCAATTTGGAAATTGGTAAACAACAAAGCCCCAAAGACAGAGATACAAGGATGTTCACCACAACCTAGTTTGTAATAACAAAACTTGAGAATAATCCAAATGTCCAATCATAAAGAATTAATTATAATAGAACTATACAATGGAATAATGTGCAGTTAGAAAAAAGTAGATAATCATGTACATCTGTATGTACTGACATAGAAAATGATTATGATACATAGTTAGGTTTTAGAAAAAGTACAGAAAAATTTATAATATGGTTCTTTCTTATAGGAAAAATATACATTTTATATTTAGAGAAAAATCTAGATGAACATGTGCCAAATTATTAAAAGCAGGCACCTCTACAGGTGATGGTGGTGGTGGTTTCATTTTCTCAGTTTATTTTTCCATATTCTTTAGAACTTTTACAGTGAGTATATATTACATTATTTGCATATATTAATTTTATAACAAAATTTTTTAAATGTACTTTATATTTTAGAGTATTTTATGTTTATAGAAAAATTGGCCAGAAAGTGTAGAGAGCTCTCATATAGCCTCTCTTCCTCCCCCTCTAGTTTCCTCTGATATTAATACCTTGTGTTAATGCGGTATGTTTGTCACTATTGATGAACCAGTATCAATACATTATTACTAACTAAAATCCATAGTTTACATCAGGGTTTACTCTTTGCATTGTACAGTTCTTTGAGTTGTGACAAATGCATAATGTCATGTATCCAAACATTATAGTATCATACAGAGCAGTTTCACTACCCTAAAAAACCCTCTCTGTTCCACCTGTTCAACCTTCTGTCCCCCTCCTCGAGCTGCTAAAAACCACTGATCTTTTTATTGTCTCTTAGTTTCACCTTTTCCAGAATGTCATATAGTTGGAATCATACAGTATGTAGCCTTTTCAGACTGGCTTCTTTCACTTAGCAATATGCGTTTAAGGTTCCTACATGTCTTTTTGTGGCTTGATGGTTTTTTTTTTTTTTTTACTCAATACTGTATTCCATTGCACGGACATACCAGTTTGTTTATCCACTCATCTATTGAGGGATATCTTGGTTGCTTCCAGTTTTAGGAAATTATGAAAAAGCTCCTATAAACATCTGTATACAAGTTTCTGTGTGGACATATATTTTCAACTCATTTGGGTTAAATGCTTATGAGTGCAATTGCTGGATCGTATGGTAAGCCTACATTCGGTTTTCTAAGAAACTGTCAAACTATATTCCAAAGTGGCTGTACCATTTGCATTCTTATCAGTAATGAATGAGAGCTCCTGTTGCTTCACATCCTCACCAGCATTTGGTGTTGCCAGTGTTCTAGATTTTAGCCATTCTAATAGGTGCACAGTGGTACCTCATTGTTGTCTTTTTTTTTGAGACAGAGTCTCACTCTGTTGCCTGGGCTAGAGTGCCCTGGCTTCAGCCTAGTTCACAGGAACCTCAAACTCCCAGGCCCAAGCAATCCTTCTGCCTCAGCCTCCCAAGTAGCTGGGACTACAGGCATGCGCCACCATGCCCGGCTAATTTTTTCTCTCTCTATATATATTTAGTTGTCCAGATAATTTCTTTCTATTTTTAGTAGAGACGGGGGTCTCACTCTTGCTCACGCTGGTCTCGAACTCCTGACCTTGAGCGATCCACCCGCCTCGGCCTCCCAGAGTGCTAGGATCACAGGCGTGAGCCACTGCGCCTGGCCCTCATTGTTGTCTTAAGTTGCAATTCCCTAATGACTTATGGTGTTGAGCATCTTTTCATGTGCTTATTTGCCATCTATGTACCTTCTTAAGTTTTTGAGTCAATGCTTTCCCATTGCCACAATAATTCTACTTTTAAGAATTTATTCATGGCCAGGTGTGGTGGCTCATGCCTGTAAACTCTGGGAGGCCAAGGCAGGAGTGCTTGAGTTCAGGAGTTCGAGACCAGCCTGAGCAAGAACAAGACCCCTGTCTCTACTAAAAATAGAAAAATTAGCTGGTGTCATAGCCACTAGGGAGGCTGAGGCAGGAGGATCACTTGAGCCCAGGAGACTGAGGTTGCAGTGAGCTATGATTGTGCCACTGTACTCTAGCCAGGGTGACAGAGTGAGACTCTGTCTCAAAAAAAAAGAAAAAGAAAAAATTTATCCTAAGGAAAAATCCCAAAAGTGCATACTTGTTTACGAGGTTGTTTACTGTGGTGTTGTTTGCAACAGTGAAAAATTGGAAATAACTTAAAGATGATATTGGTTAAATTCAGCTATAAGAAATAATGGTGATATAGCACCTCTTGTATTCTCCTGGATAGAGCTGGAATCCATTCTACTAAGTGGAGTATCCCAAGAATGGAAAAACAAGCACCACATGTACTCACCAGCAAATAGGTTTCACTGATCAACATCTAAGTGCACATACAGGAATAACATTTACTGGGTGTCAGGCAGGTGGGAGCGGGGAGGAGGGGATGGGTATACACAAACATAATGAGTGCAATGCACACCATCTGGGGGATGGACACGTTTGAAGCTCTGACTTGGGGGGAGAGTGGGGGTAAGGGCAACATACGTAACCTAAACATCTGTACCCCCATAATATGCTGAAATAAAAAAAATTACAATTTCAAAAATAAATAAATAAATAAGCTCTGGAGTATATCTACATAACAGAATAATACAATGCAGTCGTTAGTGATAATGTTATGGGACCAAAGTCAGCAAATCATGGTAGTGCCCATGCTTGCCACAAATAGCACACAAGCCAACAATGGTTTAACATCTTTAAATAGTTGAAAAAAAATCAAAACAAGAATAATATTTTGTGACAGGTGAAAACTGTATGAAATTCAAATTTCAATGTCCATAAATAAAGTTTTATTGGAACATAGCTACGCCTATTTGTTTACATATTGTTTTAGAAGAAATTCAGTAAGATAAGTGTCAGTGATATAAAAGAGAATATAGGATATGCTCTCGCTTCTGATGTTGATATGAAAAGAAAAGGAATGGAAATAAATGCAATATACCAACACTGTTCTCCTTGAGCATAAGTATGATGGTGATTTTTTCTCATTTATAATTTACAAATTTACTGGCTTTTTTTTTTTTTACAATATACATATATTGCTTATAAAATGACATAACCATTTTTTAAAAACACATCGTTGGGAACACTTTAAAATCTCTGAGTGAGAAGGAGAAGAGTGATAGACAAGGTGTTTGACATCTGATTTATGATGGGCTCTTACCAATCCGAACCCACACCAGGCATAAATACCCAGTGCAATAGCACTGACCAATCCGAACCCACACCAGGCATAAATACCCAGTGTGATAGCACTGACCAATCAGAATCCACACCAGGTATAAATACCCAGTGTGATAGCACTGACGAATCAGAATCCACACCAGGCATAAATACCCAGTGCAATAGCACTGACCAATCAGAATCCACACCAGGTATAAATACCCAGTGTGATAGCACTGACGAATCAGAATCCACACCAGGCATAAATACTCAGTGCAATAGCACTGACCAATCTGAACCCACACCAGGCACAAATACCCAGTGCAACAGCACTGACAAATCAGAACCCACACCAGGCATAAATACCTAGTGCGACAGCACTGACCCATTAGAAATGACACCAGGCATAGACACTCAGTATAACAGTACTGGCCAACCGCCCCACTGTACAACAGCTCAAAATCAGCCCTGGAGGGAGAATGAGAAGTTCCCATGGTCTACTAGTTCCCTTGATTCTTTGATAATTAGCATCCTATCCTATAGAAGGGTTTAACTACTTTGCCAATCTATGTCTTTTAACTGGAGTGTCCACTTTATTTACATGTTGCTATGTATATACCTGAATCTATTTCTTTCATATTTTATGCTATAGTTTCAAATTTGTTTCTTTTTTCCCTTCCTTTCTTGACTTCTTTTAAATTGATTGAGTTTCTCTTTCTTTCCCATCCCCACATTTTCTTTTCTCCTCTCTACTATTTTGGAGATTTTAATATTCATATAAAGTCAAAAATTAACAGTGCTACCATACTCTTGAATTATACGAGATCCACGGAAAGCTTTAACTATGACGCAATTGTTAGTATTTTGGTATACTTTTTAAAAATTAGCCCCACAACTTCGATATTATTTTTGTATCATCAACCTTTATTTAGCTTTGCCCACATGTTAGCCATGTTCTTTACTCCCCATTCCATCTTGCCACACACATATTCCTTCTAGGATCAGTTGCTTTTGTCTTGAAACACATCGTTTAAAATCTCCTTTAGTGAGGATCTTCTGGCAATTATTCTCTCAGGTTTGACTTACTCGAGTCTGTCTTTATTATGCCCTCACTCTCGAAAGACAGTTTCAGTGGGTATACAATATCTGGGTTCACAATTTTCTTTCTGCATTTTGAAGGTATTATTTCACTGTCTTCTGGCTTCTAGTATTTCTACTGACAAGCTAGTTGTCATTATAATTGTTTTTTCTGTTAAAAAATATTACTTGGGAGGCCATTAGGTTGAGGCAGCTCCAGTGCCCTGGGTTCCTATGTTAGCAAACTGAAACCCAACTCAGCATTAATGATACTATTCTAGGCCAATCAGAAACTGCCAACTCATCCCTAACTAGGGACTTCCACTACTTAAGCTTAACCAATCAGAAATCACTAGCTGACCTCTAACCAGGGACTTTCCATTGGAATGATCCAAACAAGGCTACTGCTCCATGCTAAACAATCAGATATTTTCTCTGCCTTGCTTCCACGTTCACCTTATAAAAGCCTTCCCCCTACCCCGCTTCACTGGAGCCTCCAAATTGCTTGTGGTCTGGAGCTGCTCAATTCGTGAATTGCTGAGTGCTCAAATAAACTCTTTAATGTTTTAATGTGCCTCAGTTTATCTTGTAACACTTCTTTCAAAGTAATCTTTTATCTCTGGCTGCTTTTAAAATTTTCTTTTTGTCTTTAGTGTTCTGTTTTTTTTTGCCGTGTGTCTAGTTGCAGATTTCTTTCTATTTATCCTGCTTAGTTAGGATTCACTAGACTTCCTGAATCTATAGACTGGTATCTTCCATCATCTTTGTATCATTCTCAACCATTATGTTTTTAAATGTATCCTTCCTTCTAGACGCTTTCTTCTCTCCTTCTAGAACTATTATCAATACATTGCCCTTCTCATACTCTATCATTCACATCTCTGAATCCCTATTTGGTATTTTCTATTTCTTTACCTTCCGTGCAACATTCTGTGTATCTTCCAGTTCAATACTTCGTTCTTCAGCTCTGTCTTTTCTGCTGATTAACATTTTTCACATAAGTTGGTCTCATAAACTGTTATCATGACTCCCGGAGATGTCGGGGATGTCTGACTCTTGTTCTGACTTAGTTACACAGCTCTAAGTTCCAGGAAGTACTTGGATTTCACCCTGGGGAGGCCGAGGGTGATAAACGCCTACTCTGTTGTGGAGTACTCTGTATCATATACCGTTCCCTGTGCACCGTACACTCTGCCATTCTGTAGTCACATTGTATACTGTGTACCGTCAAGACAATGAGATGCCCCTTTTCTCAGATGGCACACTCTTTGGCACAATTTAGACTAGCCGACATGCAGAACCGCCCTACATTGTGTATACACTGGGCTTAGAGAGCAGTTGAGATTGCAGAAGTCCGGATGTGCCTTTCCCATCTAGACTCATCTAGACATCTGCAACTGTGTGTCTCCCTGTGAGGCCCTTTAGGGGAATGTAGAACTCACAGCTCTCTGTCGGGGCTGGGAGTAGGGGAGGTGAGCAAGGTGCCTCAGGGGCGAACTTTAAGGGGCCCTCACTTTCAGGTTTGTGCTCGTGCCTGCCACAAGCACCTCGTTTGCCTCATTCTAGGTCCAGCCTTACATGTTGTTATCAGATAACAGTGCTGATTTTTCCACTGCCTAGCCTAACTGTGTTGACTTCCTTCTGTGTCTTCCAGATAAGTGAGCTTTGATTCATCCAGGTGGCATCTGTAGCTGGTCCCCCTAAAGGTTAATCAGAAACTCCTGCTGACCTTTGTCAATTTGGTGGATAAATACTCTAAATTTTAAAATTTTATTGATTATAGTTAATTTTAAAAGGTTGCCCTTGTTCTTTCTACCCACCCCAAATCTGGCTACTTAAACTTCTCTCATTTCTATAAACACAGTGTATCTGTATTTGATAAGCCCAACATCTCACATTTTTGTTGTTTTTGCTGGCTCTCCTGGTGCTGCTTTCCTTATGTGCTTGGTGATTTCTGATTGACAGTCTATTTCTAGGAACTGCGTCTGTAAAAACCCTTTGGTGCCTGGGTTGAGCTAGACCCTCCGAGGAGGATTTGTGTTCGCTTCTGGGGGTGGGATGCCCAGAGGCACAGTAGATACCAGGGTCCACTTTACATTACAATTCCCAGATTGTAATTTAGTTTCTCAGAGACACTCTAAAGTCTCAAATCCATTTGAGGAATGGTCACATGTTCTCAAAAGAGAAAAGACTTTAAAAACAAAATGCCACTCAAAGCCAAGACGTTTTTTTCCTTATTCCCAGCCTCTATGGGAAGTTCTTTTTTCTTTTCTTTATTTGGTACAGCTTTTTCCTGAAAGTGTGGCTCTTCTTGGGTTCCAGCTTTATGAGGGATGTTCTCCATCCTGCATCTCCTGAAGGCTTTGGGTCCACTCCCCAGGGCCCACTCAGCATCCACACAAGCCCCCAGCATACCCAGTGGTGTCAATGCTCACTTACCTGCTAGCCTTGTGCTTCCACCTCCTTTCTCACAGGTTCGTTTATTCTTTTAAAGTTTTAAAAAAATATTTTTGAGTATCCACAGACATTATGGAACAGGAGACTCTTAGGATCTCAAATCCATTATATCCCTTCACAAGGGCTTGGATGGCTCTCAAGAACACTAGATACAATGAAGCCATTAAAATATAGTTGCATCAATCAGGATAAACTAGGCCTTGGTAAGGTTAACAACCCCCCAAATCTCAAGACTATTTATTTTAAGAGTTTATTATATTTTTAAAAAAAGTTTGCTTCTTGCCCCCGCTATGTGTTCAGATTGGTAAGGGGCTCTGCTCAGCATTCTCCCTCAGGGACCAAGCGATGGAGTCTCCGTCTCACTTCACATGTCAGTGAACACAAAAGCAAGAGAAGGACAGTGGCAAAGTACAACTAGATCTTAAAAGCTTCCACCCAGAACTGACATATTTTATGTTAAAAGTGATGCACATCATTGTCACCCACATTTCATTGGCCATAACAAGTCACATGATCACATCCAACGTCAGTTTCATTGGCCGTAACAAGTCACATGATCACATCCAACGTCAGAGGAGTCAGAGAGATGCCACATGCATGACCAGATGAATAAAAGGAGGGAACCTCTAATGAGGACCATGAAGGTAAGACAAGAAGGGCCACTGAGATGAAGGTGCGAGTGTAACCCTTCGCTTCACCCACGTCCTCCAGACATCCCTGAAAGTATCCGGGTCAGCCTCAGCTTGCTTCCTGCAGTCACGAGAAACCCAAAACCACTGAAAAGTGCTTCCCACATGGAATTAAAAGCTTCTTGAGACCTCTCCTGCATCACTCCTTGTTTTCTCCTGCAGAACAACACAGAAGAAATCTAAATCCA
Organism: Indri indri; assembly: GCA_004363605.1. NCBI lineage: Eukaryota > Metazoa > Chordata > Mammalia > Primates > Indriidae > Indri > Indri indri. The sequence continues at coordinate 59,729 of RJWJ010003368.1, forward strand.
ATTTTATATAAGTCTTTAAGCTAGTGAAGAATACCTTATCATCCCTTTCTCTGGGCTATTTTTCTTAGATCCTTAAAAAAATGAACCTAATAATGAAGAGATATGGCTTCTGTCCTCTGAAAGCATGTGGTACTATTTAAAAGAAGGCCTTTGGAGGATCGCTTGAGCTCAAAAGTTCGAGACCAGCCTGAGCAAGAGCAAGACCCCGTTTCTACTAAAAATAGAAAAATTAGCCAGGCGTGGTAACATTTGCCTATAGTCCCAGCTACTTGGACAGCTCAGGCAGGAGGATTGCTTGAGCCCAGGAATTTGAGGCTATAGTGAGCTATGATGACACCTCTGCACTCTACCCAGGGCAATAGAGTGAGACTCTGTCTCAAGGAAAAAAAAAAAAAGCCAAGCTCTTTGGTGCTGTGTTTTGTTTTTGTTTTTTCTTTAAAGGAAAAAAAATATTCCTCATTCTTTTTCGGTTACTTTGTGTTTTTCTCAGCAGGCTAAGTCACATGCAATAAAACCAATTCAGGCTCTTAAAGCCAAGAAAGAATTTAAAGAAAGGATATTGGGTATTTCAGAAGACCACTGGGAGGGCTAGAGAGCCAGACTCAGGGGCTACACCCTGACCTAGCCAGAGCCAGACCCAGGTGGTGTCTGTGTCGTGTCTGCTAATCAGAAGCTACTTACTACAAACCAGCCTGTGGAGGAAATCCCAGCCACTGTCACCACAAGTACCACAGCTTGCCCCACGGACTCTGGGCACTGGAAGTTCCTGCTGACACTTCTTCCCACAGCACTCTCCCACTGTGCCCCAACACATGTGTGCATGCGTGCACACACACACACACACACACACATACACGCTGGCCCCACCTGTCACCATGATGGATTGGCAGCCTCCTTGCTTTTGTGTCCCACTATTTCCTGACTCTGAGTCTGGGGCAGAGCACAGATGAGCCTAACCTAAATCACACGCATGATCCCGAGCTGCCAGACGAGGCTAGGAAATCAACCAGCTGGCATTTTCCACTTCCGTGTTGGCAGGCGACAAAAATAAACGAAACTTTAAAATATTAAATATCTACAGTGTAGACGGTAAATACCACTTAACATATTGTATATATGCAACTTAAAAAAAAATCTACTTAAATATAGAAGAACTCACTCATACTGCAGCCTCTAGAGGAATCATGACAGCAACTGGCATATGTTTTATTTTCACCTGAGGTAAAAATATGTGGCCTCAAGCTTCCCAGGAAGTTATCCCAAGAAACCCTGGATGGCCCATAATACCCCAAATGTCAGAACTGGCAGCCCTGAGAAGTGACACAGCCTGCCACTCCTCACCAGCGTCTGCCTGCGGCTTGGCAGGAACCAGCTGCCACTGCTCTACTGTCTTCGGGCCTGACAAAATGTCCAACATACAGGAGACGTTCCAAAGGATCTTTGTGGAATGAAAGAATAAACACACTGTCTGATTCAGCCCCACCATCACACTCTGCAATAAGCAAAGTATCATTTGCCCCAAGATACAGACGACAAAGCAGGGACCGAAGGAAGTTCTCGGACTAACATAGTCTAACGTTGTAAGTCTAAACTGGCACCATAATCCCTGCATGGAAAAGGGGTGACACCGCCTGGTTTTTAATACCCTATTATAATTTCCTTCATTAGTTGAGCTTCACTGGTCTACCAAAGACCTGAGGAAACGAGCAGCCAAGGGACAAAGCCACCAGGGCCACCAGGGCAATGCAAAACACAGCACAGCTTCACAAGCATCTACAATAATTCTCCCGTACAATTTAGCTCTTATGTTACAGTGCTCGAGTTCCTACGGCTCATACAAAATTACCCCAGAACTCAGTAGTACAAACAACCGTTTACTATGCTCACAGGTTCCATGGGTCAGGAATTCAGGCAAGGCACAGTAGGGACAGGCTGACTCTGCTCCACGACGTCTGGGCCTCAGCTGGAGGCCTGGAAGGCTGCGGGCTGGGATCAGCTGAGGGCTCGTTCGCTCACAGGCCTGCAAGGCAAGGCTGGCTGTCGGCTGGAGGCCTCAGCCCCTCTCTGTGTAATCCTCTCCTCGCAGTGTCTCCACATAGGCTAGTTTGGGCTTCCTCGAACATGGCGGCCAGGCAGCCCAACAAAGAGCCAGGCAAAAGCTGAATCCTTTTTATGACCCAGCCTCAGACGACATACGGCATTCCATCTGGCATACTCTGTTTTATAGACACATACAGAGGCTCATATACGTATGTGCATGTGTATATGTATAGGAAATGCATTAACTATCACCTTAGAAAAATTACCCCAAAACTTAGTAGCTTAAAACCACAAGCGTTTACTATCTTAGATAGTTTCTTAGGGCTGGGAATCTACGAGCTGGCTCGTTCTGGCTCAGGGCCTCCCGCGAGGCTGTACGGCCACATGCGAAGGCTTGACGGGGCTGGAGGACGCGCCTCCGCGCTCGCCCACAGGAGTGTTGGCTAGAAGCCCCCGTTCCTCACCACGTGGGCCTCTGCAAAGGGCTACTCTGATGTGGCAGCTGGCTTCCCTCAGGCCGGGTGATCCGAGATGGGAGATGAAGAGCCTTTTACAACCTAATCTCAGAAGTGACAGATCATCCCTCTGCCCTGTGCTGCTAGTCATACAAATGGCCCTGGGACAGCGTAGGAGGGAGGTACACAGGGTGTGAATAACAGGAGGTTGGACAACGGGGCCTCTCTGGAGAGCACAATCTGCCACACAGATATAGTTATACATACACCACTTCCTTCCCTTATCTGTTTTAAGTCCACACCTGTATTTTGTTCTGCTTTATCCTCACACTCCAGCTTCTGGCATGCAGTAGGTACTCAATAAATGCTTAGATGGCTATCATATAGGACACGACTAGCGTTTGCCCGCAGCCAGCTTCCCTTTGTTCCTGCACGTAAAGCAGCACTTCCCAGACCACTGCAGTTGGACGGGCCTATGACTGCTTCTGGCCAGTTAAACACGCACAGGAGACCTGTGTCGCTGTCAGGTGGAGGGAGTGAGAGGCACGGTCATGATTCCACAGTCTCTCTTTCCTGCAGTGACATCGCAGGAACTGTAGATGCCAAATGCTCCAGCAGGTGCAGCTACAGGCGTGAATAGCCTCCTCGACTTCCATCTCAGACCTAAGAGACCATGTGGAACAGAGACCCTGTCCCCCACGGAGGCAAGCGTCAGGCATGAGGAAAGTCTCTGAACCTTTTGAGAGCTGTTACTGCAGCTGACCGATTGTGATTACAGATCTATCATCTATTTTGTCAATCCTATTAGCCTCAAGTTGCAGATGGGGAAACAGAGACCCAAAAAGACTTACCCAAGATCACACAGCAAGTAAGTCGTGGAGCTGAGTTTTGAATTTGAGTTTTCTGTCTACTAGTTCAGGTGAAAGTATGGTATAGTGGTTAATTCCATGGATGTTTGAGCCTGTAAATTTGACATGACACCTGCTGAGCAAATCACTAAAGCTCTCTAAGCCTCATTGATCTCAGTCTGTAAAATGGGGGCATAACGGTTACCTTCTTCAAAGGCTTGTTGTGAGGATTAAATGAGATGAAATCATGAATCATAAGTCCAACGCTGTGTGTTGTCACTATCATTTCCCTTTTACCACCGCTCCTGAGCTAACCATGAGTTTCAACCTTTTTCCTTCCCACTCCCCCTCACTCGGGTCTTTTATAAGATAGTTTCCAATCAATTCCAAAACCCCACAACTATTCATTCCTTGGCATGTCAGAGTAATTTTTTTCCTTTGAAAACATAACACGCATTCAAGCTTTCTGTTATTAGCCTTTCTCTGCCCAACATACTTTCGTGCACATGTCTCATTAGTGCAGCTAGCCTGGTGACAGGATGTAGCGCTGTTGACTCAAGCTGGTAGACACAAAGCAAAGCAGCTTCTCGCTCTGCCAGCATTCAAGAACGTACTGCAAGAGAAAACTTTCAAGGAAAACAAAGCTTGGTCTGCAAAGGTCACACATGTACCTCCACTGGGGGAAGAGGCCTTTCTAAAGCTCTTCTCGTGTACCGGTAAAAACTCATTACTCGTTTCTCCCAGGATGGGAATAGTCAAACAAAGGATGACCTGGCCACTTAATAAAATAATATGTAGTCACCAAAAAGGATGAGGTACAGATGTAGGAATACTGACTGGGAACAATGCTGATGACACGATTAAGTGTGGAAAAGCAAGTTCCACAACAACATATACAGTATAATTCTCATTTTGTGAAAGAAATACGTTTTAACCTGGATTCATACATATGTGTGTAATTATATATATGTGTATCTATACAGATAAACATACAGACACATACCCACGCCTGTATATATATATAAAAAAAAAATACGGCAGAACCACTGAAAATTTTTAACTCTGATCATTTATTTGTGTGGGATCGAAGGGCAATAAGGACTTCCATGTTTTAATGTATCGCCTACATTGTTTGAATTTATGTCAATGAACATATATTACTTGTTATTTTAAAAAAATATATAAATATATTAAAAATAAGCTACGTGCCTCTCGAATGAGAACAATGCCAGTAACACCAACAAGGTTCGAGCCCTGTGTCAGGCACCTAAAGTGTATCATCTCATTGAACCCTCATGGTATCTCTGTGAGGCAGGTATAATTATCCCTGTATTATAGATGAGAAAAGTAAGGCTCAGAGTCAAGTGCTCAAGGTCACACAACTGAGTACGCAGCAAAATACATCAGGGAATAGAACATGCAGCCCCTAAAATGTAGTCTGTGGGCGCTCAGTAAATACAGTACCACAATTTTCACAAATTCACCTGCTCATCAAACTCGGGCTTCAGAGAGTCTTCGGTGAAGATGTGAAATTGTATCTTCCTGTGGCTAAAGAGCACGGCCGATTTGAGCATGACCAGCGTCTCCTCCAGCCGATTGCCACAGGCCACCACAGCCAGGTGGATCCAGAGCTCAGGTGGCAGCACAGCTTGGAAACCCCTGGGTTCTCCGGGCCTCCTAGAAAGAAGAAATACAGGTCAAAGCTAGTACTACACTCAAAAATATAAAAACAACAAAAGACAGCTAGTGAATGGTTAGAACATTTCAAAACATGAACAGGCACAATCTGTTATATTTTATAAAGTGATAAGCATTTTGACAATTCTTCCTGCTTAGAGAAAAATACCATTTATTCCCATATTTATTCTGGCAATAGCAGGATGAGTCACTGTTTGGACTGCTATAGGTGTCTGAGACTTTTTCTGCCAGCACTCAGCTGTCTAGTGCCTGCTGGCTGCCTACTGGCCCATGTTTGGAAATAGTATTGCTAAACTGCGACAGCTGACACCAGGGATGCAGAGCTCCCACTCGCAGGGGCCATGGAAATTAGATTTGAATGCAACTTGAACAAGAGGAGGGTAGGTTGTGGCTTTCCCATGTGAAATGAGCAACATGATATTCCCATCATCTGGATGTTTTTAGGTTGCGGTGGAATGCATGACCACTCGACCAAAGGAAAGTCATGCAAGTCCGGGAGGTGAGCAAAGAAAACAGCGTATGTGCCCCCACTACATCTCGGGAGAGTCTCGAAGAAACAGGTGTTAATCCCGACTGTCTCGCCAAAGATTGGTGAGGTGGTGGGTATGAAATTCATCTTCCAGTATGGAATTCATATTAATGAGAAACAGGCAGGAGAGGAGGCAGGTTAAACTGAAAACGATCAAGGTATCATATACTGAGTCAACAGCTGAGAAGGGAATAGGGTCCAAGAGTCCAGAATCACCATCCAGCTATTTCTTAGTAATAAAAGATTTGTTCCAGACAAGGAGATGCAGCCAAGCCTCAAACACACCACTGAGAAACATTTGCAGGCAAGTTGGAAGAAACCGGCCCTGGAAAAGGTGCCCTGAGACAAATGAAACTAATTTACTTGCACAAAAGATTTGGAGACCAGGGGAACTTGGATGTCAAATGCTACCTTCCTTCCAAAAACTTTGAGTTCAATCAGCCTGTTGCTCCATTATTCACTGCTCGGTTGAATAATGGCAGTCTTGCTCCAGATTTCTTTCACCAGGAGGAAAGTCGAAGATGTGGGTGGAGCACTTTGGAAATCTTTCCAATTTGATTACTTAAGAGCATGCTTAGCAGAAGCACAGCCTCATGGCGTGGCTAAGTCCTGATGCACAGAGTTACTTGGATTCTACTTACTTTGGGGATCACGGGAAAAGACAGTAGAGGTGTCCTAAGCATCCCGGAAATTGTCCACTTCTCTCTATCCCCCTGCCATTACCTGGTGTGGCCACCATCTCCCCTCACCTCCCTCACTGGGACAGCCCCCTGGGTGGTCCACCTGCCTCCAATCTTATCTTTAACCCCGAGCCTATGTTTTCTCCTTGTTGGTGCCAGAGTGATATTCTTCTAAAAGAAACTGGATTCTGTTATTCCTTTTCTTTTTCCTTTGAGACAGGGTCTCGTTCTGTTGCCTCAGCTAGAGTGCAGTGGCGTCATGGTAGCTCACTGCAACCTCAAACTCCTGACCTCAAGTGATCCTCCTGCGTCAGCCTCCCAGAGTGCTAGGATTACAGGCGTGAGCCACCACGCCTGGCTGTGTTATTCCCCTGATTAAAATGATGCAAGGGCTTCCCATTGCCCTCAAGGTCAAGTTCAAACTGTTGATTGCGGCTCCTACTTACATCTATTGCAATTGCTCCTGCATCCCAGCAGGATGGACAACCGCTCATGTTCACAGTCATGGTCACACTTATATCCATATTCTCTGTTTCATCTCCAGTTCACAACACCATGCTGTGCTGGCTCCGGGTCTTGGCACATGCATTGTCTGTCTGTCTTCCTCTCTCAGAAATGCTCTTCTTTGCCCTCTTTTCCTTGCTAACTCCAGCCTATTCGTTAATCAACAAATCTTTACTGAGTCCCTATTATGTACAGGCACCACTCTGGGAAGAAAGCAGTAAACAAAACAAAGTTGCCTGCCTCAGCAGAAGTCACCTTCTACAGGGGATAAGGAAAACACAGAAATAAATAACAGTCAAAGTAGACAGTCACTGAGTGACCTATACATTAAGTTAGACAGTGCTGAGAACTACAAAGGAAATACACAGTTGAGTAGGACAGGGGTACCGGGAGTGCGGGTGGGCCGGTGCAGTGTTATACAGCGCCAAGACGGGACAGGCCTCACTAAGGTGAGCCCTGCCACCGACGTGAAGGAAGGGAAGGAGTGAGCCACGTGCATGTCTGGGGCAGGGGCATTCCAGGCGGAGGGGACAGCGGAACAAAGGCGTGAGGTCAGGGGTGTGCCTGGAGAATTTGAGGACTCCTGCCCACAAGACTCACATGCCCACTCTGTTCCTTGGCTCCATGGGTGGGTTTTCACACCCATTACTAAAGCCAACTTCCAATTAACTTATCTAAAGGAGTGGGAAGTGTACGTTAAAGATAATGCTAAAATGACAACCAATTAAAAGAATCACAGTCAAGACACTAGCCAAAATATGCTACAAAAGAGATTTAATGGGAACTCATTTGCTTAAAATTATGCCCAACATTTAGGAATGTAAGATCCAAAGGTACTAACACAATAAATGAAACCGCTTAGATATCTTAAATATGAACATCGTCTCCTGCCTCCACCTAATTTAGCTTTACATACTGGGCTTCTGCACGAATTAACAGTTTTAACCTTAGTAATCAGGGAAATACAAATTCAAACCATAAAGAGATTCAATTTTATTTTCAGATTGGCGAAAATTACAATTCTTAGGCTTCAGTGTGGATATGAGGAAGGGAACGGCTCAGGCACTGCCAGGGGCAGGGTAAGTTGGTCCAAACACTTTGCAGAGCCGTTTGGCAACATTTAGCAGGGGTGGAGACGAACACACACCCTCCAGCCTTCCAGTTCTACTCCTACGTATACAACCTGAAGAAATTCTCAAGCATTTACACAGGACCCATGCAAGGATGTTCACAGCAGCCCTGTTTATGACAATTAAAAATTGAAAATAAACTTCGCAGCCCATGCAAAGGAGACTAGAGAATACATTTGATATGTTTAAAGAGTGGAATACCATATAGCAGTGAAAAGGAATAAACCATCATAAGGCCAGAGAGGGAAAAAAAGCAGTTTGTAGGATAGCAACAGAATGGTATCATTTAAACGAGGCTTAAAAACAAGCGAAATCGCACTGTATGTGATTCACAGATAAATGTAGCACAAAGAAAATGCATATGCATGAGAATGAAAAGCATCAAACACAAGATAGTAGTTATTTCTGGGAACTTAACATTTTATTCCTTAAGCTGAGTGGTGAGTACACAGAAATTCATTTGGTTATTATCTGTATTTTTTTGTGTCCCCAAACTATTTGACAAATACTTCTTTTTTTTTAATTTAAAAAAGCTTTCCCTCCCTGTAGGACAGCAGGCCACCTCTTTCCTTCTCTGCAGGCTTCAGTGATTTGGGCCTGCACAGTACAAAAAAGCAGGCGCTAGGGACTGCAATCCTTCATGGTGTCTGGTGACAGGTACTAAAAAAGAAAAATAAAAGCCTCTCCTGGTGCAGTTCAAGTATCAGGGGTTTGGATTTAATGAGACCTTTCCTGGCCTCCCTTGTTCTCTCACATTACACGAAAAATGTCAGGCTTCAGGTAATCAGCGTTAGTGTTGTGTGGTCACAATGCATAATAAAGTTTCAGGGCACTGGAATGGTGTGCCTTTCACCAGCTCCTACCGATGGCACACTCAGCACCTCTCAAATGTCACCCGAGACTCTGCGAGGATCCAGGAGAGTCCAATCTAGGGACCCAGGACTTCTAAACCCCTTGATCACTGGGTTTGGGTGGGGAAGCAGTGGTGGGGAATTCTAGCACTGCTCTGACTAATGGTTAACTACGTTCTTATTTATACTTTATAAAAGGGAACCGGAGTGGACATCTGCTGTTCAGGATTTTTGAAGACCTGTTTCTAAGGCTGGGGCTGATGGCAACCACCTTAGCCACCACAGTGGTAGAGCCCAGACAGGAATCAACCTAACCCCGTAGAAAGCACCAAAAGATGTCAGATCGGATCTCTGGTGACCTTACCTGGATCCAGGTACACCTGACCCTAACCTTGGACAGTTTAGTTATTAAGCCAATAAATTCCCTTTGGCTTAAGCCAGTTTGAAATAAACTTACAACTTAGCAACCAAAAAAAAAAGTCCTAACACAAGTCTAAAAATATGTTTCTAATCACCTTGGACTCCTCCTGCCTCTCATATTTAGCTAATTCACCCTTTGAAATGCTCATTGAATCCATTCCTTCTGTATTGCTCACTGCTATGACCCTGACCCGAATCCTGGCCATTCTTCCACTTGGGTAGCTGGAAGAGATGCCAGGCAATGTGCAGGGCAGGGGATTCCCTACCTGGCCGTGCACCATAATCACCTGCGGCGTTTGCTAACATACAGACGCCACCCCACAGAGATTCTGATTTTGTGGGTCCCCAGCAAGGCCCTGGAGTCTGCGTATGAACACACTGCGCCACACCACACCTACAGTTCAGCTACAGTCAGGAACTAATGATCTGGGCTGACATGTCACCGCTCCTCTCTCCCAAACTCCTCCCCCACGCCCTGAGGAACACCCGCTCCACCCTCATCCTTTGCCCGGAGTATCCTCTTCGGTTCTGCCTCAACGAGAAGTTGGCTGCCTTGTGAGGACACCCCCTTCCAACAGCCCTCCCCTCCCCTCCCCTCCCCAGGGGCCGCAGGGCAGCAGATGGGCTGACGTCCTCCTCCCTGCTCGCTGCCACACCTAGCTAGACACGGTCTTGATAGTGAAGTCTGTGTGGTGAAGCTCCTCCGGCTTCTCCCTGTCCTTGACGGTGTCATCTGTCAACCCCCTGGCTACGCCTCCTCATTCACTGGAGAGTTTAGCTCCTGGCTGATGCATTCCACCCCAATTCCTGTCATCGTTCTTGGGGACTTCAACGGCTACTAACTTCCTGACCCTTCAGCTCTGTGACCTCCACACCCACCACCTTTTCCTTCCTTCTACCAGAGACACCTAATGCTGTCTTCTTATCCTAGACCTTTACACAAATCGTGTCTTCAGCCCGGAATGTTCTTTCCTCACTCTTTGCATCGCTGTCTCCTTGTCCATGGACGAGAGAAGGCAAAGAGGCCTTCCCTGATCACTTCATTGAAGGAGTATCCTCTCTTTTATTTTCTATCACGGTTCTTGTTTATTTCCTTCCAAAAACTTACCTTGGCTGGTGCTTACATGCTCTTTCACTGTAATTTACATCAAGCATACAACATCATATGTAATTTATATAAGACAATGTAAATAAACAAAAATCTCTATCTTTAGAAACAGGTTGGAATAAAATACACAACATACATTTTAAATTGAACAATATAAAACATTATGTATTGAAATATTAAAGTTGGTAAATGGAAAAGCATTCTTGCCCCATAAAACTTTTTGTTTTTTGCATGTTATATTCTGGTCTTTATTCAAGTGAATACATATTTTTACAACTGCATTAATAGTAGACATTTTTAATTCTACTTTTTTCATTTTATTCTCTTATTTTTTCTTGGTACTTTTGAAGTCTTCATAACCATTATTTTTCCTGGCTACCTACTATTCCATCCAAACACCATAACGTGTCATTTCCATTGTGTTCGTTGTTTCCAATTGTTCTCCGTTATTAAAAAAATCTTGTAGTAAACATCTGTGAGCCAATAGCTTTTTTGTTCTTTTGCATTATTTCCTTAGACTACATTCCCAGAAATGCAATTACTGGGTTGATATCTATTACCTATCGAGAAAGTCGCAATTTTGATAGTTTCTCAAATTTACCTGGGTTCTCCAGGAAAATAACAGACCACGAGAAGAGAAGGAAAAGCCTAACAAACACCACCACAACCACCTGAGTAACCTGCATGACGTAAGCGCGGAGCTGGCTACCAAAACAAGATGAAAGGGGCCTGCACACGGCGCCGTGCCTCCTAATTCCACGTGTTCCAAAGGGGTGACGCACAGGTGGTAGTTCACAGTTAGATACTGCCTCAAATAACACTGAGTCACACGCTGAGAAAGTTACTCCATTTTCAGTTCTTTTTCAACAATAAAAAAGTCTCGGCTTGCTGCTAATATGTCTTGAACACCTTTCTAACATTGCCTAATCCTCCCTTTCAAAGGAAAAGACAGCATACCTCCGGTGCAGAACCTTCAGCAGGCACGCATACCAAGAAATGAACAACATCGTTTAGTTTTCTCAGTGTTTGACTTGACAATTACCTTCTGCTTATGTTAATTACTGACAATTCCTAGCAGTGATATGAAGTTTCTTTAAAAAAATAAATTTATTTAGGATATGCAGAAACTGGAACCCTCAAACATTGCTGGTGGGATTATAAACTGGTACAGCCATGTTGAAAAACAGTTTGGCAGTTCCTGAAAATATTAAATATAGAAGGTACCATATGAGCCAGAAATTCCTCTCCTGGCTATATACCTACAAGAATGGAAAACATATGTCCACATAAAAACTTATACACAAATATTCATAGCAGCTTTACTCACAATAGTCAAAAAGTCTAACCTAAATGTCCATAACTGATGAATGGATAAATAAAATGGGATGTATCCATACGATGGAATAGTATTTGGCAAGAAAAAGGAATGAAGTACTGATGCATGCTACACGTATGGACCATGAAAACAGTAAACCTGGGAACCTCATGGAAATGCAAAAGGCCACATATTTTATGATTCCACATATGTGAAAAGTCCAGAATAGGCAAAGCCATGGAGACAGAAAGTAGATTAGCGGTTATCAAGAACTGGGGGGAGGGGCAAATAGGGAGTAACTGCTTAGTGTAATAGGTACAAGGTTTCTTTTCGGGGTGACGAAAATTCTGAAATTCAACCATGGTGACGGTTGCACAGTTTTGTGAATGAACTAAAAACCGCTGAATTGTATACTTTTAATGGGTATTTGAATTAAATCTCAATAAAGCAATTAATAAATAAATGCACTTAAGTTTGTAACATGGATCGAGGTAAAACATTTTAAAGAAGGTAGTGGGAGTGTATCAATCTTATAAGAATCGTGACGCCCCGTGGGAATGAGTGAAGTTTGGAAAATGCTGCCCCAGTTGTGCTGGCTCAAGCCCTCCCTACGCTCAAATGAAAAATGATATTCAGAATAACGGAGGAGGCGCGCAGGGAGAAGCAGCTTCCATGCTTCCGCGGCATGGTGCCCCAGAGGAAGCGGCTCCTTAATCGCTTAAAAGTCTCAAGCATGTGACTTAATTAAACTTCAATTTCTGGAGTGTATAAATAATGAAATACGGCATTTATGTGTAGTGCTATTTACTTTGTAGCCTATTACTGCAAAACACACTGAATTATTAAAGCGAGTAATTGGTTCTGCTCAGTCCCTCTTTTCTGCCGTCGCCTGCTACCTCTCTTATCAGTGCTTCTCCTTAACTGTCAGGCTGAATTAACTCAGGTAAACCTGAGGCTGCCTCACGGACCAGCAGGGTAAGCTGAACGGAAAATCCCACTTCTTTCAAATACAGCCCCAAGCCGTGCTGCTGGCAACTAGTTTTAGTTAAGGAAGGAAATACAGAAATATTTAGGAAAAAAATGGTAGAAGATGAATTTGAAGAGCTTGAATATGCTCACCTTTGGGGAAGAAGAGATCAGTGGAGTTCCCTTTCTGGTGCAATCTTTCATAAGATGAAACTGTTTCACTAATTCAATATGGAGAAGGTCTGCAAATGAGACCAGAGTGGCAGTTAAGGAGGTGGAAACACCTTGATACAGCCCCTAGGAGAAGAGTCTGATGATGGGTAATTACATCCACCGTGAGTGCTGGCAGCGAGAGTCACTACTAAAGTTCCCTGCAACCCACTGGTTTTGGAAGGCATGCATCCCTTGACAAAAAATGTCTCCATTAAAGCCATGATTAGAGCCTTCCCTCAGAACCCAGACGTGACACTAAGGACTTTGCTAGCAGTTAAATCACTTTTAATGACCCATGGTTTGGAGTTAAATCAAGTATCATTAATCTTTCAAGACAGACAGAAAAGCTGGCATTTGCCTTGAAGTCATGGTATTACATGAATAATGTCAACAGAGTGCCAAAAAACCGCCATGGGGGGGGAGCTTAATAAAATTATTTGATAAATGCATTTAATTTTAATGCACGTATTTCATTAGGTTCATGATATCTGAAACATGGCTGTGTTCCTAAACAAAGTCTAGGTCTAATGCATAGCAGGTATTCAATGTCTAAAGTTGGCAGTTAAGGCTATGTGTATATATGTGTGTGACTTTGCTTTTAGACATCACTGAACACAAACATAAGCTTTAGGATTAGTAAAGTGTCACAGCAAAGATTCAAATCCAGGGAACTGGACTGAAGAGGCCATGCTTTTAATCATTAGGCTATACTGGGGCCACACTCAAGTGAATTAGAAAAAGAGTCCTCTCTGGGCCGATGAAGCCTCTACCCAGGGCTCCTGGCATGGATTGGATTTCGGTCCGCCACTCCCAGCCTCCCTTGGTGCCCTCATGCAGGGAACGATTCCCACCACAGACCTTCACCAACTCCACCTTCTTAATCCGTCCATTCGCCATCGGCTGAGGTCATTCACATCTGTGTTTATTTATTCTCCTTCCAGAATTCTGTGATGGTGCCTGGACTAATTCTCATTTCATTCTTCCCCCTTATGATTGTCCCTGACATACAGGAGATTCTATTTCTCCATCTCCCTCTTCTTTTCAAATTAAGATGTTACCGAGATTATAAAACAGGAACCGGCAGTGCTAGTTTGAAATAAATGGCTGTTGACACACGGGGGAGGAGAATAAGGTGAGGATAACATATTCTGCAAATGGCCATTTCTATTTCATTTCCCGAACAGAAGAATGAAAGATTTACAAATTAGACGCAGGACAAGAGAAAAATTGTCTCCCGAACTAATTTCCAACCTCCTAAGCCTCAGGCCAATAAGGGATTTTTAATTTTTATGATAATTTATATACTTTAAGATGTTTTATAAATTACACAAGTAATCCATATATTTATATATTTAGGAAAATTTTGAAATATAAGCAAAAGCAGGGGGCACCCATAATTCTAATTTCATAACCACTGTTAATATTTTGGTGTACTGACTGCCAGAGTTATTCCCAATACATATGGGTGTATGTATATAAATATGTAAATATATAAAAACTTTTTAAAAAGCCTGAAATAGGATCATCTCTATAAGTTGTTTTTTTCCTTACAAATATGAACAACCTTTTTTTTTTTTTTTTTTTTTGAAACACGGCCTTGCTCTGTTGCCCAGGCTACAGTGTTACGGCATCGGCCTAGTTCAAAGCAGCCTCAAATTCCTGGGCTCAAGTGATCCTCCTGCCTCAGCCTCCCAAATAGATGGGACTACAGGCACTTGCCACCATACCCAGCTAATTTCTTCTACTTTAGCAGAGATGGGGTCTCACTCTTGCTCAGGCTGGTCTCGAACTCCTGACATCAAGCGATCCTCCCACCTCAGCCTCCCAGAGTGCTAGGATTATAGGCGTGAGCCACCGTGCCTGGCCAACAATCTTTAATTATAAAAATTAGAGAGATTTTTATCAAAGAGATCTTTTTCAAAGGAATTCTAGAAAGCAATCAAACAGTTCAAATTTTGAGATTTATTCCCAAGTACTTCGTGGTGGTTAGCAGTTTTACTCTAGAAGCACATGGACTCGGCTTCCAATTCTAGGTCGGTCACTTGGCTGTCCCATCTTGAACAAATACTTTAACCACCTCTAACCTTCAGTTTCCCCATCTGAAAAATGGGCATATTGATTATATTGGATATCTGCTTTTGGTTTCAGTGTTTTTCTTACTGGTATCCACTTCCAGGACTTTCTGGTAAGAGCATGTTAATTTTCTTTTGGGGAAATCACTCTTATTTAGTTTTCAGCCCATGAGGTTTGGAGAGGCTGAATCATCCACCCTCACCCCACCAGCTGTAGACACGTGTCCCAGGTGTAGCCATCGGTGATTGGATTACGCATGCGATCCAAGTCGGGCCAATGCAGGCAGCCCGGGGACTTTTGCTGGATGAAATTTTTCCCGTAGGAGCTACTAAAGGAGGAGGATGAAAGCCCAGACCTGTTGGGAATCATTACATGGAGAAAACCTACCTGAGAGCGTGGCCCACACAGAAGGAAGCAGAGCTAAAAGGAGGCAGGATGGCTAGAAATTCTGCATACACTAGTGACTAAAGCTTTATCTGCTCTGCACTTTCCAGTTTCATGAGCCAGTAAATCCTCTTTTATGATCAAGCGATAAAAACTGATGAGCTGGTATTCTATCAATTGCAATTGAAAGAGTTCTGACCTATCAAATAACAGTACCTACCGCTTAGGTTGTTATGAAGATGAAATGAAATAATGCGGTGAAGTGCTTAATACAGTACCTGGCATATTTGAAGTTATCATTAAATATTAGTTGTTATCATCATCATTATTATTAAATATTAACTTGAAATTCACCAGAAGCCTTTATTTTTCTCTAAATATGCTATATCCCCAAAGCAGGCTAGGCGGGGTGGCAAAAAGCACATGTTATATTAAGTACCAATACTCTACCTTAGTGCAAACCAGATTTGAAGTGTTTGTACACTTTTTTAAATGCTCAGACTTTAACACCAATTTCCGTTAACCCATTCTCCTCAGGGAATAAAATCTGATAAGTGGATGCTAAGGCTTGTTACTTTGGGGTCAGTGGTCAGATAACTGGGGTCCTTGTAATTTTCACAAAACTGGGAGGAGGAAAATGGAAAGCAAAGTCTCAAGCCCAACCAGACCCCTAAGTAGCAGTGTTCACGGACAAAAATCCTGCATTTTGTTCCCTGAGAACACCTCCGAATGCCCAGACAATTCACAACTCACTCCAGGCTTTTCTAAGCTGGGAAACAACAGTTCTCTGCCCTTCAGTAGGCATCAAAGCTAAAACTGGCCAGCACGGTGGCTCACACCTGTAATTCTAGCACTTTGGGAGGCTGAGGTGGGAGGATCTCTTTAGGCCATGAGTTCGAGACCAGCCTCAGTAACACAGTGAGACCCCCCCATCTCTACAAAAAATATAAAAATTAGCTGGGCATGGTGACGAGCACCTGTAGTCCCTAGCTCCTCGGGAGGCTGAGGCAGGAGAGTCACTTGAACCTAGGAGTTTGAGGTTGCAGTGAGCTATGATGACACCACTACACTCCAGCTTGGGTGACAGAGTGAGACAGGGAGACCCTGTCTCCAAAAAAAAAAAAAAAAAAGAAGCTATAGATGTCTAGGTTCGGCTAGTTAGCTGGGTCTAGTTGTGACTCAGTTCCTAACTAACAAGGCAATGACTGACAATAGCAGTACTCAGAATAGTGAATCATTTCGTGAGTGACTCCCATGACCTAGCCCTGTGCTAGGTGTTTTATGTACATTATTATTTTATCTTTTTGGACCTCAGTTTTCTCACTATGAAAGGGAGTCATATTATGGAATCTGTGTTCTGTATTGTCTTTTGCTTAAGTAAAGGTTGGATTCTAAATTGCACCATATGAATTCCTACAAGATTATAGTCTTTTGTGTTGCTAAAAGAAAAGGGAGGTCATGGAAAAGTGACTTTTAACTATGGCAAAGTCATTCTTTGCTGGCACAAAATCAGAGATTCCCAATAAAGGCATCAAGTTAAGAAACTTCTTTTTTCAGGAGTTTGCAGAATTTCATAATCTGAACTAAATCGAATGCTGTAGAATATTTAGGAGGAATGTAAAATAAATTCTACCTTCAGTGGAAGTCTTACCTTTTATTATTTGTAAAACTGTGGTAAAATACAATACACCATAAAATTTTGTCTCTTATTTTCTTACAGTGAATTATATACATAAAGAGAAGTATTTCCAAGGAAAACAAATCTGTTCTCAAATTTTCTTCCAAAGGCTCACCTGTGAGTTTGTATAAGAAAAAGTGTCAATATGGCCACTATTTACTGAATTTAGTAAAGGTGCTAAAAGCAGGTGCTACATAACCAAATTAGTCAAGACTCTTTGGTGGCAAGCGACAGGAATGCAAGTCAAATTGGATTACGAACAAAAGGGGAACTCATTACATCATGGACTGTAGAAAAGGCTGGAACAGCACAGCCAGCAAAAGGCAGAAGCTGGTCCTGGGAACAGAGCTAGGAGCTGCCCCTGTCCCACCCCAGTCACTCTGCCTTGCTTCTCATGTCTCCACATCATCTTGGTTTCCACGAACTTCCAATGGAGACCAGCTTTCTCCACGTGGTAGAAACAGGGCTGCAATCCCTGAGTTTCATATCTCATAGCTTCACTCACTAGAAACAATCTGCCCTTTTGCTGTTCCCTTAGGCCTCTGATCCCAATTTTTAAAAATCCCTAAGAAAGGCTGTAATTTGGCTCAAGAACCTACCTGCCTCTGATAAATCACCTGCAGCCTCCGACAAGATCAAGTGCATACAATGGCAGCTCCAGAGCGTGGTGGATGCTCATTTCCTGTGTGCCCTCTGCAACTATTCCCCATTCTCTCCACGACAGCCCCAAGATTCTGATTTAAAAGGACAATCTGGCTCAGCTAAGATGATTTGGGATGTATATAACAGAAACCTCAACTCCAATGCATGTAACAGGAGGGCCCAAGACAGGGTAGACCTCAGGATTCACTGAGTCCGGGGCTCAGTGGTGTCCGTAAGGACCCATATTCTCTTTCTTTCTCCACTCTACTGCCCAAAGGGATGGCTTCCTCCTAAAGCTGGTTCCCTTGCGATCATGGTAGCAGCTGGGGCTATTTATTTCCTTAGTTATATTTAGAAGATGGAGTATTTTGTCCAATAATGTAAAATAAGTCCTTCCCTTCTGGACGATTGGTCCGGGTTGGGTCATGTGACACCTGTGGACCAGGAACTGTTGCCAGAGAAATGAATATATGGATGACTTAGTCCTGGATACCCAAAGCTGACACTGTGAAAGGGGTGGATCACCATGGTGGACGCAGACCATCCCTTGGAGCTGCAGTCCACTCAACAACTGCAGGGTGAAGGGGGGATGGAAGTCAGGAACCAATTACGATGTCTACCGCACCATACTCCCCCAAGTGCTTCGGGGTGGGGAGGCTTGGCCTTATCCCCAACTCCAGGTGGGCCTTGTTTCGTTTAAGTTAATCGGCTGATCTGATCCCACCCCTCTACTCCTTCTTAGTCCCTCCTCCAAATTACAGGCATTTAAACCAACCAAAGCCAATGTGAGGGGAGTAAACTTCCGCTGGGCTTCTGGAAAATAAAAACATTCCCTCTCCCAAATAGGTGAGGAAAGGAAGCTAGAATGATCCATGTGGCAATGGATTAGAGTTGGAGACATCAGCATGAATCCAGGTTTAGCTCAACATAGAGACGATTACATATGGAAATATTTATAGTTATATGTGTATATACAGGTTAGTATAACATGGGTATATGTTTTGCTATGTCAGCTGTGAGGGCCTAAAAGAGATGACACTCCAGTAGCAACAGGCTTGCCTAGTGCCCAGGCATTTGTTGGTTCCGGGCATCTGTAGCGCCCAGAGCCTGGTTTCCAATGTGGTTCTCCGATAAAAAGAAGCAGGGCTCCTTGAAGAAACAGCTGATTCTAGGACTGGGGCAGGAAATATACAAGATGAGCCTAGAGCATCTTACAGTGCCAGAAAGCAAGGAAGGGCTCAAAACAAAACAAAACAAACCCAACACAAGGATGGAGACAAAAACCAAAAACACATTGATGAGAATATGTCAAAGGAGCACAGAAGCCAACTGAAAGAGCTCCTCGTGGCCAAAACTAAGATACCTTCAGCAACACAAATTAATAAAGTCATATTGGATCATAACCCAAAGTACAGAATAAAATCCAGGAGTCCATATGAATATAAATAAATTATTGAATAAATTAATAAACAGGGAGAAAAAACAAATCTCCCATGCAGAAGAATTTCAAATAATTTATGTAAATACTCCACCCTCAAGGAGGGAGAGCATGATTTAGGTGTGGGCTGTGCATAGGGACTTCCTTCCACAGAGCACAGTATGGAAAGGGTTTTGGAAAAAAGAGAGGCTTACAGTGGAGCAACCTGACAAACACTAGCTCAGTCAAGTGACTGAGGCCGAGACTAGGGGTCCTAAATCATGCCGATAGCATATATATTTGATACGATGTGATGGCAGGGGCACTCTACCTCTGTGGTTTTCCTCCCAGTAATCCACAACCCCAGTATTATCATGAGTAAAACATCAGACACATGCCAATAGAGAGGCAAGGCGTGCTACAAAATAACTAACTAGTACTCTTCAAAACTGCCAAGATCCTTAAATATATGCAATAGAAAACAAAAAACAGAAAAAGAAAATTCAAGGTCACCAGAAACAGGTAAAATTTGAGAAACCGCCACAGTTAAGAGAAGCCTGAAAAAGACCATGAGAACTAAATGAAATGTGGTATCATGAATGAGGTCCTAGAACAGAAAAAGGACATCAGGCAAAACCAAAGAAATCTAAATAAATTAAACATTAATAACAACGTATCAATATTAGTTCATTGATTGTAACAAATGTGTCACACTGCTGGAAGATTTAATAATGGAGGAAACTAGGTGCTGGGTATATGGAAATTCTCTATACTTTCTTGATTTTTCTGTAAGTGTAAAACTGTTCTACAAAATGAAATGTATTAAAAAGAAAAAAAAATTTTCTCTCTTTAATGGTGTTACCATTAAAGATCCTCACTATTCTTCTAACGGGTATGGGACTGTTTTGGATATTATGAAATAATAGGGAAGGTAACAGTATGAGTAAAGTCTTAGCATAGTGCTGACACAGCCAGGATGCTGCATTCGTTCATTAGATCATCCAACAAATATTTTCTTGAGTACCTTCCGTGACATCATCTCTGTTCTAGGAGCCAGTGATACAGTGATGAATAAGACAGGAAGTGTACACGAGGGGAGAGGAGCAAATAAAATACAATCTTCATATAATGATGGATGCTATAAAAACCAAACACTAAACAGGGTAAGGGGGACGAGAGTGATGGGGAAGTTCCTGTGTTCTCGCGCCACTAGGAAGACCCCTCTGACGAGAAAACATTCAAGCACAGACCTGAAAGATGCGAGGGAGCTGCCCATGTGAGGATGTGAGCAAAGAACACTCCAGCACAGGGGACAAGTGAAAAGTGCTGAGGCAGGAACAGGCTCAGCATATTTGAAGGCCAGCGCCGCTGAAGCCGAGTGAGTGAACGAGTGAACGGAGAGTGGCAGGAGGCAAGGTCAGAGAACAATGTGGGGCTGAGACCAGGCGAGGGCTCAAAGGCCACACTAAGAAGCTGAATTTTATTCTCAGTGGGATGGCAAGTCAGTCATTGGAGGCTTTAACCAGCAAAGTGACCCCATCTGGTCCACCCAGTGAAGATTATTCCTGCAGCTGTATGGAAAATGGACTGTAGAGGGCGCTAGAGTGGAAGCACACACACCAGAGAGCAGGCTACTGCAGGGGTCCCCCAGCAAATGATGGAGGCCAGGCACTCAGTAGTAACCACAGTGGGACTGGGACATATATTGAGACAGAACCAACAGGGCTTACTGATTGGGTATGTTTGGAGGGTGACAGAGGGGACTCATGGACCAATCAACAAAAATGATTTGTGAACAGAATCAAGGCTCATAGCTACATACTATCACAGACGGCACTCAAGATCGAGAGATCTTTACTGTGCTCTGGGGCTATCAGCTAATTATAGGATGGCCATACGCTTTGCACGTTGCTATATAACATCATCCCCCTTTGGCAAGAGCTTTGTGCAGGCTCCGACATTCTGAGAAGATTTATCTCAGAGACCAAAGGGAACTGCAGGAAGTGGTATCTCTTGATGAGCAAGTACATGTGCTTCCTCTCACTGGGGCAGCTGGGGAGGCTGCCAAGTGTAACAAGTTTCTGTGTTGTCTCTCCTCCTCCCGCAATTCGGGGAGGGCAGCAACCCCATTCACCACTGTACAGTGAGTGCCCGGCAGAGTAAACGTGCAATAACATTCGCTAAATGACTGTGGAACAAAATGGCAGAGGAACACCACAGGCTCAGAGTTAGCCTAAGTCTCCCTAAGAAACCATATTTTAAGAGAAAACAGCAATATCTAGGCCAATACAGAAGAAAAAGAATAAAGTTCAGGAGAGGGTTGAGGTTGAGTAATAATCAGTCAGAGCTTCTAGGATGGAGCCAATAAATGAGAAACACTGATTTTGCAAGAGACAGCACAAAGGGCCATGGGATAGTCATTGTTGGGATTTTGCTGTTAAACTTGATGATCTCATCACAGGATCATCAAGTGTCAAAGCTGAAAGACCTCAGAAAACTTTTGGATTGATTCGCTCATTTTACTTTAGACTACAACCCAATTTGCTGGACTCCAGATGCCAAATTCCTTTTTATATTGCACTAATTAGCAGTTACATCAAACTTCCTTTTCCACATGTAGGCTCAAGGAGAAGTTTCAGAAGCAAGCTAGAGAGATAGTCTTCTAAAGTCTAAAATCTATTCCCAGGTAAAATTCTCATTTTGTAATTCAGGTCCATGAAAAAAAAAAAAATATCTCTCTTGAAAACTTTTCCTCTTTATTCAGTGAATATGAGGTAGCCCGCCAGGGTTCCCTTTTTGACTTGGCTGCCAGGAAGCTTAGAGCTAAATTTAACACTTAATCCTAGTAACAAAAGTACTGTTTGTTTTTGACAAACCGTACTTCTTTCCCCCTCCTCTTTATGACTTTTCTTTTTTAAACAACTCTTTCAATGGCCTTATTGTATATGTGTCTTTTACTATACATCGTCTCAAATTCTTCTTGGATGTCAGCCAGGTGTAAATCACCAATAAACCAAAATAGAAGGAAGATTTCATTTCTCTTGTGCTCTGAGACTGCCACTTCCAGTATGATGTTCGTTTTCAGATTCTACCCTTGACCGAAAAACTCAGACCTTACCTCCTGGCTTTATATTTATAGAGAAAGAGGCCACCACAGGACAGATTGCATACAAATGACTAGTTATAAAATTGTAGGGTCTGCCTGCTAACTAGGCAAGTCCTTGGAAACTTCTCAGAAATGAAAACAAGATGTGGAAGGAGAGTGCTATGTTTCCTGCGTTGACGTGGCAGAACTTTGCTTATGGCAGTACCCTGGGAGAGGCAAGGCAGCCCAGGCCATGGATGGTAAGCAGGTGGTGGACGATGTCACATCCAACTCCAAGCTTTCTGCTAATTTCAACCACAAGTCTTACCCTCCCCAGGCCAGAGAAATGAGATCACGAAGCCTTCATCTCTTCTGGATTCTGGCCACGTTAAAGAGATTAAAGCACTCGTTTTCTGAAAGCACGAGGCTTTCTCTTCCCTCCCTAAATGAAATTCCTCCTAAACCACAAAAATTTAACCCAAACAGAACTAGGAAAGCAATAAAGGAGTCCACGCAGAGATCTTTCCTCCTGCTCCCATCCGACTTCAGAATCTTCTGTTGCCATTTCTGTCGAGGTAGCAAAAGAAACAATAAATAAGTCCCAGAAAATGTCAACTGTTTATGCATTTGAGCCTGAGACTTCCTGTGGCTTTTGTTTTTTACTCTTTCCAAAGTTTCAAAATTTTGTTTTTTATTCCTGTGGTGTTTGGCCATGATTTCCATGATAATCTAAGAGATATGTTCGAAAGAAAAATGGCTTCAAGGGTACTGTTGCTCCTGGAAATAGTCCTTCCCTAAAACATCCATTTGGATTCTGTTCATGATCTCCTCCTAGTCAGAGCCAATTTGTTCAGATAGAGACAAAAGATGCTGCTCCGATGTTCCCAACACCTTGAAGAATGAGACAGTTCCAAAAATCTATGGTGTTTCTTTAGAAAAATCTCAGTAAAATTGAGACTCATGGGCAAGACTATTGTATGACATCAGTATACAAAGTAAGTGCTCAACCTGAGTCCACACTGCCTGGATCTTTATGCTTCTCAACAATGTTACCTGTGAACCTTGGACAAATTGTTAATCCTTATACAATATTTCCCTTTCCTCATCTGTAAACTGGGCCTAACATTAGTGCTTACTTCACAGAGCAGGTTCTCAAACTTTGGTGTGCATCAGAAACAACAGGAGGGCTTGTTAAAACTGACAGGCACGGTGGCTCACGCCTGTAATCCTAACACTTTGGGAGGCTGAGGTGGGAGAATCCCTTGAGGCCAGGATTTTGAGACCAGCCTGAGCAATATAGCGAGACCCCCTCACCTCTATAAAAAAATATGGAAATTAGACAGGCGTGGTGATTAGTGCGTGTAGTCCCAGCTACTTGGGAGGCTGAGGTAGGAGTACTGCTTGAGCCCAGAAATTGGAGGTTGCTGTTAGCTATGATGACATCACTGCACTCTAGCCCAAGCAATAGAGGGAGACTCAATCTCAGAAAACAAATAAATAAATAAAAATAAAACACATTACTGACCCTACCCCCATGGTTTCTGATTCTGTAGGCCAGGGTTGGGGCCTGAGAATCTGCATTTCTAACAAGTTCCCAGATGATGCTGGTGCTCCTGCTCTGAAGTCCACACTTTGAGAACCACGATCAAAGGGTTAAAGTATGGATTAGGTGGTCGCACATGTAAGTGTTAACAGCAGCTATGTTTATGCGCTGCTGTTGGCACTGTCCCTGTCAATAGATTAGCTGTGTTAAGTGGAGTCAGTTCTTGTTATTATCTTACCAGTGTCCCATCAAATTCAGAAATCATAGTAGACTTGCAGTTAAACCCTAATTTAATCTATTATTAGAAAACTCCGTATAGAGGAGGTGAAATCCTATTAAATTCCTAACAGAAATATCCTTATTTTATTTTACTATTATTATGTTTTTAGAAACAGAGTCTCACTCTGCTGCCCTGGCTGGAGTGCAGTGGCGCAATCATAGCTCACTGTAACCTGGAATTCCTGGGCTCAAGTGAATGTCCTTATTTTAAAGACTGTATACATTGAGACAGAGTTGTACTGTAATTCCATACATTGTTCGGTTTTCCCCCTAAAACTTGTCAGTTCCCATCTGTACATTCATTATGAGGCAGAAGAGAAACAAAAGCTGACACAGCTACTTCTTGAGGTTTCATGTCTTTTAGTTACAGCAAAAGCTCCAAATAGATTAGTCATTATGGTCAAAAGGAATTCTTCAACTCAGTTTCAAGTAATTAAGGAGCCCAGCAAACGTGGACGTTGCAAATGGCAGTTACAAACAACAGCTTAGAAAGGGCAAAGGAAACAGATCCGCTACAAGACAAGGAGATTGTTAAAAAGCTCTCCACAACAAAGGAAACGAACGCAAATCCCCAACTTGCGGCCGTTCCAGCAACCCTAAGGCCAAAGATAAAACGCTCTGATGAAAAGCCGTGGCGTGTTAAGCTTTGTGTAGGGAAAGAGAATATCAAACACAAGGTCGAAGGTTAAGATGTTTTCCTTGTAGGACCCTTTGACCATACTTGAGCCTGACACAGAATGAGGAACAGGAAACCCCCACTCTGTCTCTCCCGTGCCACGCATCACTCCTTCCGAGGAGAAAACTTCTTTTTAACAAACTTAGGTCAAGTGCCTCTTGTTCTAAGCATAGGGGTACTCGAAGTCGAATAAGAGGCAGCCAGTCCCTGGCAAACATCTAACTTTTCCAACTCAATCTGATCTAAGTTTTCGGTCAAAATTCTCCAGTGAAACATGAGAATTAGATAAAGCATTCTTGCATCGGGATGCCTTTTGAAAAATTAAACAAAGGGCGCATGTTTGCAAGAATGCAAAAATACGCCTTGCCTTGACAGTTAAAAATATAAACCCCCTTCCCTGACATTTCTTCAAAAACGTACGTGACAATAGGCACTGAGCTGTTAGGAGGACTCCACGAAGGTGGGTCTTCATTTCTAGCAGGGTAAGAAATAGAAGGGGGCAGCCCGTGGGTGAAACTTGGAGTCGGTTCCTACGCCCAGAGCCTCCCCGGGACTTGGCACGGGCGAAGGGAGCGAGACACGGGTCCCCAGATGGGATTCTGGGGTTGCCACGACTCACCTCACCAACTTCTCCGGTCTCGCCGCGCCCCGGCGGCCCGCTCGGGGGCGCAGACGCGGGGGCCGGCGCCTCCGAACGCCCGGGCTGGCCCCCGGGAGGGCGCCCGGACCCGATCGGCGAGCGGGGACCGGCGCGGGGTGGCGCTGCGGGGCGGACGCGGGGCGCGCGGGCGGCGCGGGGGGCTCAGGGCGGCCGGCGCGCAGGGACAGCAGCGCGAGCAGCAGCGCGGCCAGCGCGAGCAGGAGCAGCGCCGCCGCCTTGCTGCGGAGCTTCATGGTGCGGCGCGGCGGCGGCGGCGGCCCCCGGGCGGCGCGGCCCCTCTGCGCATCGCGGCGCGCGCGGCGAAGGCGGCGGCGGCAGGACGAGCGCAGCAGCGCGCGACGGTCGCCTCCTCCGCCCGCCCGCCGGGGACTGGGGTCGTGGCGGCCGGCGGGCGGCCGGTGGCGGCGGCGGCGGCGGAGGAGGAGGAGTGGGGAGGAGCGGGGAGGAGAGGAGGGAGGGGAGGAGGCGCGAGCGGGGCTCCAGGGGGAGCAGCCCGCGCCTACCGTACTGTGTGGAGTAGCCGCCCGTCCGCTGCCCGCCAGCCGTGGGGCTCGCGGGCTGCTTCTAGTAGCGCAGACTCGTACACCACTTCATTCATTCACTCACATTCATTCGTTTACCTCCTCATTCACTCACCCACCCATGCCATCCACTCTTCCATCTCATTCCCTCAGGCCATGGTTCATTCATTCGTTCATTTATCCATGTGTTTCCCCATCATTTATTTTACCCATCTATCCACGCATTCATGCACCTATACACACATCCACTCAGGCAGGAACATCTCCGTCCTGTTTGCCCAGTGCAGGGCGCTGCACACGGTGGCGCCCAATAAATAGCTGTTGGATAAAGTCACTCCGGATCCATGAAAAGAAATTGTAGAATGAGTTTCAAAGTCTGAATTTGTGATCAGACACTGTCGCTTACCGCTTAGGGATCCTGCACAAGCTGCACACGTTTTTACGCCTTCATTTCCTTACATGCAAAATAAGAATGATAACATTGCTCACCACAGAGGCGTTTTGTGGGTGTTAAATTTAATAACGTTTTCAAAGAAACTAGCACAGTACCTAGCTCATAGCTGGTGTCCAATGAAAGTTCTATGATAGTTACTATATATGATAAGCTTATCAAATATACATAAATGCAAATTTTATTTTCTTTCATAGATTTGAGATAGAATAATAACTTCACAACCCAATGTAAGAATGGATTCTTCAGAGACTTTTAACAGCCACGATCACCAGATCAAGGTCAGAATTTCCCAACTCTTCTCCCAGGGCATCCGCAGTCACAAATCTGAAACATTAAGACACATCTTATTATTCTCCATGAACTGACAGCCAGTATTCTATTAACTCTCTTTTCAGCACACCACAGAACAAAGAACGCTGGTTATAACAACGTCCCTGAGTTTCTACAAGATTCCATGTTGCTTTATAAATCATATAAAATTCAACTATAATCTGAATCATTCTGAATCTTGCATTTTATTTTAGTTCTTTGAGAATCCATTGTATTTAAGGTTCTGAGAATGAGAACATTTGATAATCTGGAACCTTTTGGCAAGCAGGCAAGTGGGAAATGGCAGGGTGCAAACTCAAAGTATGGGTGGCAGATGTTGCAGATGAACAGGTACAAATAATCCATTGGTTCTCAGAGATGGGGGGTACCATCCTACAGAGAAGCATCTGGAATTGTGGGAAAGGTGCTTGGGGTTATCACAATGACTGCAGTTTCTACCAGTATATGCAAAATCAGCTGCAATGCTCAGGACACTCCAGTAAAACAAAAAATTGTCCTGGGCCAAGTACCAACATAGAGATCCTGTTGAGAAACCCTGAGCCTGGCTAAAGCGTGGTGCTTAGACCTTTAAGATGTAGAAATGGCCACTGTTATGCTGGTATGTGGCCCAGAGAAGCAGGCATTCCCAAACTCTGTCTTGCCACCTTCCTTCCTCCTCAAGGAGGACATATGCAACAAGGATAAAATAAGGCAAAGCAAATATAAGAAACACTGGATTAGAGCTGGGGTTTTGGCCTCAAAGTAGAACTTGAGACAGCTGTACTGGACCAAACGGAGGAGTCAGTTTTCTTAAATCCCACTGAAGCAAAAGGAAAGGCCTGCTTTACCTCCTTCCGGTGAGTCCAAACCCAAGTTTTGGATTTTACTGCTCTCAATGGTGGAAAACAACAACCTCAAATATCATGTAAAAGAGGTACCAGACTTTTGTATCATTGGCTTAGTCAATATCTTACTTAGATGTCTGACAGATGAAATGCTTGTTTATTCCCCCTACCCTCTGAAATCTATTTCTCCCCCTGGAATCTTGGCATCTCTAACTACCCAGTTGCTCAAGAAATTAGGTGAGAACCGTCCTCTTTCCCTCGCCTCCTATATTACTTATCTATTGTTGCATAACAAACTACCCCAAAGTTGAGTGGCTTAAGGTAATGCACATATAATCTCATAGTTTCTGTGGGTCAGGAACCTGGGCACAGCTTAGCTGGGTCCTCTGCTCTACAGTCTCTCACAAGGCTGCAGTTGGAGTGTTGGCCCAGGTCTGCGGTCTCAGCTGAAGGCTCACCTGGGGAAAGATCTGCTTCTAGGCTCACGCACATGCTTGTTGGAAGGATCTTCTTTCTTTCAGGTAATAGGTCTGAGGGCCTCAGTTCCTCACTGGCTATTGGCCAGAGGCTGCCCTCGGTTCTTTTTTTTTTTTTTTTT
>RJWJ010003369.1:0-15248 GCA_004363605.1 Indri indri
ACCTTGTAAATATGCTAAAAACCACTGATTTGTACACTTTAAAATGATGAATTTTCTGGCATATAAACTACATGTTATTATAATCAATATCATATAATCAAATAAAATATCTGAATAAAAACTGGATTTTTTAAAAAATGGACTTAACAATAATATTTCTTTTCCTCATGAAACTGCAGTCTTGTCAGCACCTGGTGGAACTCGAGGCTGGCTGGAGGTGCTCAAAGGCTGGGATCCAGAATTAGCTGGAGTCTCACTCATGTCTGATGCCTGGGCTGAAACTTGAAAAGCTATAGCTGGAACAATTGAGGTGCCTCTATCCGTATGGCGGCTTCAGGGAAGCTCTCCTGCCTACATGGCAACTCTGGCTTCCTTTGTCATACATCCTGAGAGAGAAACAGACAGAAGCCATATGTCCTGTTATGACTTAGCCTCCAAAGTCTGTACTTGCTTAGTAGAGGCAGTTGGCGTACACCCACATTTAGAAAATCTAGCGGTCTGAATCTTCTAATATCTACCCTCCCTACAATGAGTGTTCTAGAAGTCTCCTTTACACAGACCAAAAAAAGCAAAGAGTGAACGGGTTATTAGAAGTTTCCTTTTGGCACAAAACACAGCATTCATAATTTGCAATGTCTCTATAATGTCTACATAACAATACTTTAAGAATGGCAATTTCACTGGAAGGGGGAGCTAGAGGATTTATTTTTAAGGTGAATTGTCATAGCAAGCATGCTGTATTTGCCAAATTGTATACTGATAATTGGCGGGATGCTAAACTGCTACCACTGATTGCAATATAAATGAAGTTCTGACATCTCTTACTTTTACCTTTCAGTTTAATTCATATAAATCTGTGACTATTAACCTTTAGCATATTCAACTAAATGTGTTTGTCTCATTTGTTAATCTTAGATATCGTATAGTGATCTATGTCAAAAGCAATTGCAGATTTCTTTCCATGGACCTGCCTGCTATCCATTCTGTCTGTCCATTCTGTCTTCTGCAGAAATCTGTGTTGCAATACACCTTGATTGATATTCCATGAACCAACTGCTATATTTTGTTGTAAATGGCAAATTATTTAGGCATGCAAACATAGTTAAGATGCTTCCAGTATGGCACCTTGTAAAGTATGGGGGGGTGATGATTCCAAACCTGAAAATATTTTACAATAATACAGTTCACTAAGCTATGTTGCAAATCACTTGTCTCTATTTAGTAATAATTCCTAGAATTTATTGAGCACCTACTATAAGCCAAGCACTATTCAAATACCTAGTATTACCTACTGGTACCTACCTCAGAGTTGTTAATCCTCACAACAACACTGAGGAAAGCACTGGTATTTTTCCCAATTTTGCAATTAAGAAGTTATATAACTTGCCCTAAAGCTAACCTTAGATAATGGTCAAATCAAGAGTCAAATCCAGGCAGTTTCCTCCAGAGATTCTTATGCTATATGCAATTTGCAAAGTGGCAGTTTGACATCCATAGGGAAGACTTGGGAGTATTGCCTATTTGGTTTGATTTATCTCCTTTCTTCTCCATCATCCCATCCACTCCAACTTAATGAATTCTGAAACAGTCTACTTTTCCACTTCCATCTATCACATCTTGTTGGAGTTACCAGGCAGTTAAAGTTGAAGAAACAAACAAACAAAAACCAAACAAGCAAGCCAAGCCATTTACCTAGAACACTCTTCCCTGTGCTATAATGTGTTTCCAGATACCGATCTCAAATCCTAGTTAATACTAGTTTGGAAACAACTTGCCAGTAGAGATATGATGCATTTCATTTGGAAACATTTGGGAATGAATCAATACCTTATGGTTCTCAATCACAAATGTCACATGGACATAAAAATAGACCAGTGCAGAGATACTGTAGCAGCTGTGTTGGAGCATTGGGAAGAAAAACCTGAATCAGCTGAAAGTCTTCAGAAAAGGACTGAGAAAAGAGACATTCAATAAGCACTCTCGTTACATTTCTTTCCATATTCCTCAGATCTTGAGTATTCCTAGGAATTTTTGGATGTCAACATCAAAAATAGATATTTTAAACTCCTTCAAATATCTTTCCAATGAGGCTCCCCTAAATCCCTGTGCTAATAGGAATCATTAGGCATCCAAATATTTAGGGTGAAAGTGCATTGAAAAGGAGAAACCAGAGAGCCTAGATAGAGGAGGAATATAATCACAATACTCAGATTTTCTATGGAAATTGGAAGTACAAAAACACTATACTTCTTTACAGAACTTTTTATTAATCCAATACAGCCAAGTTCAAGCCTGAAAAGTTTGGAAGCATACTACAGACAGTCTTGTAGTCCTCATTTGTTTATTCCAACCCTCTTGTTTGGTTTATATTTTTTCTCAAAGCCTCCTATTTTCTTCCCTCCCAATGTCCAAACTGTATCCATCATTTAAGTCCAGTTTTTCTTACCACCTCCTTAATGGAATTGTATCCAGAGCTCACACTAGTTTCTTCTTCTTCATAAGAAATTCTTGAGCACTTCATTGCCTCACTTAAAATATAACAATTGCTGTTATATATATTTGCCATGATATAACCATTAAATCTCCTTTGTATTGGAACACTGATTTTTAACTTTACTGATGTCCCTCAAAGGATATAATATTACATTTTCCATTAAGTAAGACCTCAATAGTATATCTTATATTTAATTGAATTTTTCATTTTGTTTTGCTAATCTTCATATTTGGGAGCATTACACAGTAGCTGTCATAAATTTTATGATCATATTGTTTTAGCAAAAACTTTATCGTGTACTTGAGTCATACTTGACTCTGAGGAATACTGACAATGAAGTAATGAATTTTATTTATCAATCTGCCTTCTCCATTGAGAAAGCAAGACTTCATTGGAATTTAAATTGACATGAATATCACATTTGTATTTCAAAAATAAGATCACTATCCAGTGATGCTTTTGGAAGTATAAATTCCTTTAAAAGCAAACTGGGATATCTTCCAGTGAAAATCACTTCGGAAGGCACTACTTAAGAACAGGGAGTTTGCAGTGACCCTAGACTTAAAACAAGTCTCAAATTTAAGAAACAGTCAGGAGCAATTATCATAAGACTCTTCTCACCAGTTCTAGCTCTCTAGATTATTATTACTAAAACAAATAGAAGCATTTATTGGAACTAACTAAGAACAAATTTCTGACATACTCAATCTGCAGTCCTCCGAGCCCCCGGACAACAAATTCATTCCAAAAATGAATTGGTTTATCTAGCAACGTCAAACTGCCAGTCAAGTTGTCATTCATCTATCTGGAATTGTCAAGTTGGATAAGAAAAACAACCGCTAAAAAAAGGAGGAGAAGTAATAAGAACCATGGGGGTAACTACTAAATTGACCATTTGAAAATGGAGCCTGTAAGAAATGCTCCATGGGGCACTTTTGATGCCCATCTTCATTTCCTTAGCTGAAACGGAGACTTAACGATCTTTCTCTTGAATTTTAAGCTCTGAGTGCCAGACTCAAGTTTTGGCCTCAAGTCTCGGTCTTTTCTTAGGAAAGTTTTATTTGCAGAAATGTGGCAATTGTGGCAATTCCATACCCATCATTAAATCCTATAATAAAGTAGAAGGTAGGGCTACCCTTGCATGCAACTACTCTGCTCTTTGTCAGAAAGCCATATCACATTTTCTCTTCCAGCTATGATTTAATTAAAACCAGGCATATTCTTTTGTATTTGCTCAAGATCTACTGTTTCTTGAAATAAGTAATTTTTCTATTTTAAAAATGCATACAGATATCTCTTTCTGTATTTATAATGAAGGGTGTTAGGTCTATCATGATTGAGATTTAGCTGAACAATTCATTTTCATGGGAGACTAGAATCTCAAAAGTATGCATAAAATTAAGAAGTATACATGGCTTCTATTATTTTTATGTTAGAGCTAATTAGTGCAAGCATGAGCTATTAACAAAAGGTAATGCTATCATCATATATATTTCTCATGATAAACTGGTTCCAATATTAACCACTGGTCTTCTGCCACCACTAGATATGTGTTTGCTCCAAAACTGAAGGGCATTATTAGAGTTTCAGAAACCAAGAAAGTAAACAAATAAATAAAACTGGCCAAATGAACCTCCATCTTTCCCAAATAATACTAGATTAGATAATGTTTTTGCCTTTTATCTAAAAGTTTTAATAATGTATTGTATGAACAACCTTTAAAAAAAATAGTTGACCTCTTTTCTTTGGCATCTGCTGAGTTTCTCGATGAGTAATGTATCACCCAAACACATTTTAGAAATTAAAACTTGCATTCCATTATGCATTTAGACATTTATAGCTGGATGATAAACCCAGCTGCATCTCTGGGGGTTGGACTTACAAATCAGCGCACCCTGTAAAAAATATTACATTCTTATTTGAAATTATTGGGGTTCTATATCTTGTTCTTCTGGCTCCTCCAAAGAAATATGAATTCCCATAAAGGGAAAAGATATAAATATCTGATTTAGGGGAAAAGGTACTCTTTCTTTTATTAAAGGATACGGAGTTACATGGGTTTTCTTCTAGAACTCTGGATTATTTACTAAATTCTCCACTAATAAAAGACCCAGAACAATAGTTTTTCCCACAGTTAGAAATTTCATTGACATGGGCCCTACAGCTTCCTTAATTACTTTAAGAATACAACTTGAGTTGTATTCATTACAAATACGATTGTATTTCATTACAGTTGTAATAAAATATCCTATTTATTTGCTATTTTGTAGCTAAAAACCAGTGCAGAAAAGGGTTAATTCATCATGGCTGGATTTCTCAAACTCTGCACATTCCAAAAAAAGGCCTGCAGTCAGGACTAGTCCTTGGCCTCGCTCCTTGGTGAGGCCTTCTGATCCCTCAGTATGTTTTGCCTGATAAGAGTGTTTTTGCATGCCTGAGGCCTTGAGCTGCACTAGATCAGCATGGAGGCTGGAGTGTGAGTAGCTGGAGTCAGTCATGCAACTGCATGACTGCATGACTGACCTTCAACAAAAACCATGGACACCAAGCCCTGGGGTAGCTTTCCTGGTTGGCAACACTTTGCACATTTTGTCACACATTATTTCAGGAGAATTAAGAACATCCCCATGCAACTCCACTGAGAGGGGGCCCTAGAAGTTTGCAACTGATTTCCCCTAGACTTTACCCCATAAGCCTTTTTTACTTGCTGATATTTATCTTTTTATTGTAATAAATCGTAACTGTGAATATCGCAGCTTTTCTGAATCCTGTAAGTCTTTCAATCCTATAGCCTAAAGAATCATCAAGCCTGAGGGTGGTCTTAGGGTCCATCAACACAAAACCTAATACCAGATTTCAAGAGAAATAAATGTATTTATTTCAATCAGGTTCACATTAATCTACAGCAGGATTTCTAAACAGGATATAGAGACCCACCCAGCTACTGTGCAAGCTTCTTTGATTTTCTCCAAGCCTGACGTGGCCATATTCCCCTCTCTGCCATATTCTACACTTTGTGGTATGGCTGTATTCCTCAGCTTGCTGACATAGGGTTGATCTGTCATCAAAACCAATGGGAATAAGTTTGTGCATTTAGGAGTAATTCAGGAGTGATCACAAATAAGATAATATAAATTCCCTTTACAGAGAATGGGATTTGGGAATTTCAAGATATATTACATATATTCAAAAATCTTCATTAAGACTAGAATTAAGAAATTTTCCCATTATCATTAACTTAAAAAATATTCTGCTCTCCCTCTAAAGCTGAGAGTAAACCATCATTTCATTATGCTATTTAGGCAATGTTGGGATTTTCCTGAATGACTTTATTTCAACTGAATATATGCTTCTCTGAACATATATAAATCATTTTCTCTTTTAATTTTACTTATAAATGTTAGGTTCAGAAACTACTTTATTTAGACTCAGTTACGAGAATCTTTCTCACTAAAAGCTGACCCTCAAGAATCACTGAAAATAAATCAATATTGATTATTCTAATTAAATATTTTTATTAATAATATCATAGGTAGATAGCCTTCAGTGATTCTAAATGGTATCAATTGTTATTTTTAAGAGCTGCCGATGTTGGGTTTGTTGCTTGTTCTAAATTGGATAATTACTATACCCCAAAGATCCTAAAAGGATTTGTCAGGCCAAACTAAGATTGAGTGGTAGTAAATGTATTTGAAATTAAACCTCATAATTTTTTAAAAGCCTAGATCTAAGTTTCCAAGTATAAGCAGAACAACAGAAAGGGAAAATCTTCCTCCATCTGCCAAAAATAAACCTAGGGGTCCTTATTTGAACATTAATATCAATAAAGTAATAATAATTAATGAATGATATGGATGCATATGTCCAACTTCCCTTCATCAATGAGTTCTGTTTTTCAAATACTTGTATAAGGTCCAGCCTATAGCTATAAAATAACAGAATGATGGTTATATCTGGGAAATGGTGAGAGTGTTTCCATTTGTATAAAGAAAGAGGAAAGTCTTACAATTCAGGGACAGGAAGCTATGATTTACATAATGAACATGGCAAAGAGACCTATAAAGCAACAAGACTTAGATGGCAGAAAAATCACATTGGCTTTACTCCAAGACACCAGGCACATCCCTGGAAAATTCTGATGTGCCGGAATATAACAGTATGTACTTTTCCCAGAGCCAGAATCAGTGCAATATTTGGCTTTCCTACTTACACTTGGAACATGGGATTCTTTTTCTCAGATCCTATCAGGGTTCCATTTATGTTTAGCACCTGCATGCAGCCCAGGGGCTCTAAAAAGACATTTTATATATGGATATGAATTGCTTAACAATATAGTCATTTTGCAACTTAAATATATTCATTTTGTTAATTTTCAAACTCTTTATTATCTAGCAATCATGAGAATCAAAGTGTTACACTTACTCAGTTGTAATAACCTCTTTTAAAATAAGTTTCTACAAATTCCACTATCATAAATAGGGAGAAATTGCTCAGCAATGTGATACACAATGATAGAAGTTTATCAGATAGTCAAAGCCGGACCACTATATGTAACCATAGTTAAGAACTCAAGTTCTGGAGTGTGAATCCCAGCTCTACTATTTACTAGCTCTGTGATACTTACTAAATAATATAATTTCTTGAAACACTAGTTTTCTCATCTTTAAATAAGGATAACAATTTGAGCTAACTTGTGAAACTAAGGTGAAATTGAAAAAGAGCATGATACATACGAAATGCTTTCTCAGTGCCTGGCTCACAGTAAGTGTTCAAAGAAAGTTAATGTGGCGGGATAGAGACTATGCATACAAAAGGCCCATATCCCTCCCTGTCACTCTTTGCCAGATAAATTGGTAACTGTATGGGAAAACAGGACTCAGTGTAGGAAAATTCCCAAAAGAGAATGATGACATCTAACAGAGAATTTCTCTACACTCTTTGAAAACAGAAGGGATTAAGGGAGCAAAATGGAAGGGGCAGGAGGCCATAGATTTGGGTGCTAGAGTAGGATAACAGAGTGACAGAGTCCCAAGAGTTGAGAATATTGGAAAATAGGGAAAGACAAGAGATTTAATGTGTTAGTGTTGACAGAATCACTGGATGTTCACTAATTAAGAGATATATGAATAAAGATTGAAATTTTGCCTGAAGTATGTTTTTGGTTTTGGATTTTTTTTTTAAGTCAGCACATGCCAGGAATGGACTTTTAGGATCACAGGTTACAGAGGTGTTATGGGCTGAACTGTGTCCCCCCAAAATTCATTTGTTGAAGGCCTTACTGCCAGTAACTCAAAATGTGACTGCGTTTGGAGGTAGGGTCTTAAAAGAGGTGATTAAAATGAGAGTATTTGGGTGGGATCTAATCCAATCTGACTGGTGTTCTTAAAAGAAGAGGAAATTTAGACAAACAAGGAAACACCGGGGCATGCCCACACCATGGAAAGACCACGTGAAGACACACAGAGAAGGCAGCTACCTGAAAGCCAAGGAGAGGCCTCAGAAGAAACTAAACCTGCTGACACTTTGATCTTCTAGCCTCCAGGACTGTGAGAAAATGAATGTGTACTGCTCAAGCCACCCAGTCTGTGGTATTTTATGGCAGCCCTAGCAAACTAAGACAAGAGGTAAGCATTAATATTAACTGTAAAGGGGCAATATGCTTAGTGATTAAACTTATGGGATATGTAGATTGCCTTGAATCAAACTGATTGCCTTTGAATTCTGCTTCCACTACTTTCTGGTTGTAGGTCCTTAAACAAGGTTGGATGACCTTATTATATCACAGTGGTTAAAAGCAAGATCTCTGCCCTTAGGCTTTTATCCTAGATCTACATAAACTTAGTTAAGTTACATAGGCAGATCCATATAAAATTATTGAGGACCATTTTCAAAATATCATGCATAAATATGACCAGATAGGAAATATTGATCATGTAACAAGAATATTACTGCTCAGTGTTCCTAGAGCATATAGGGTACACTTGAAGTACTAGAAATAATTCTAGAAAGATAAGATTGGGGTTAGCTTGGAAAGACCTTTGCCTGAGTGCCAAGAACTCAACTATGAGTTTTTCAATGAGCATCACAGTAAGTTCTCGAGCAGGCGTTTAAATTAATCAGTGTCCTGAATGGAATATGCAGAAGAGATTGAAGTTGGGGGTAAGTATAAACAGAAACATCATTACAACATTTCCAGGTATTAGATATTATAGTAAGAATACGAAGTTGGTTTGTAGCAATAACCATGCAAATATAGAAAATAACAAAAATGCATTGCAAAAGAAAAGTCAGATTTAGCCAATCATTAGATAGGAGTGGAAAGTAAGAACGAGACAACATTCAGAGAAGACTGACCTTCCTTGAGTCTGTGTTCCTTGACTCATCCGAGTGCTATCAAGAGAAAATAATAGAACACCCCAGTTTAAAAAAAAAGAGTTTGAGTTTATGAAATAACACAGCAGTTTCTTTTCCATTTATATAAATATATTTTAGCTATTTCTACTTTGGAAACTAAAGACGGGCCTATAAAGTCCTAATGGTTAAAAATAAGAGACTGAGAAGAAACACCTTTGAATTAAAGATATACAAATTCACCATTATTTGATTTTAAGTGAGCCAACTAAGCACATAATGAGATTGTTCCTTCAGGCAAACCACTTGCTATTGACACAAATTGCTATTTGACAAGGGATTTAGGGGGGAAAAAAGAAGCAGAAGAAAAAAAAATAAATTGTAAACAGTGCTTTAATCCTCTTTCTTTTTGCTAGGTACTTTATAAATTGTGAGTTAATGCTGACCATTTTTAGTGTTTTAAAAAC
This sequence comes from Indri indri, assembly GCA_004363605.1. NCBI lineage: Eukaryota > Metazoa > Chordata > Mammalia > Primates > Indriidae > Indri > Indri indri. Next base: position 9,313 of record RJWJ010003369.1, read on the forward strand.
CGTTGCTTGATATTAACTGTTTCTAGAGGCCCATTGTTCTGGGGCCAAACTTCTAAGTTTTATATTTGTATAGATAATATAATTTAGGTGACTTGGGAATTACTCTTCAAGTCAGAGCTAGCTTTAAAATGCCAACATCAAGTTAATGAGATTTTACGGAATTTTGCAGAATTTCAGAAATATGAGATTTTTAGAGACACTGAAGATTATTTTCAAAATTTTCAGCAGAATCTCCAGAGTTATTTTTTGTTTTTTTGGGTTTTTTTAAATAAGTTATTATGCTTCTACAGAAGCCAACATATTCTCAGGAGTTTTAACAGACGACATCTTTACTTTGCCGGCAAAGTACTCCAGAATGCATAGCAGACCAATGAATTACTCCAGCACGGCACTAAATGGGGGCCTGAAAAAGTTAATGCACCTCTCTAAATGCCAAATTTTTACAAAGTGGCCTACTTAAAAAGATGGATGACAATCCAGAGTACTATAAAAATTAAATTTCTTAATAATGGATATTTCTTAGCAATATAAAAGTAACAAAGAAAGCAAATACACTTTGGAAAAGGAAAAAGCTTCGATTTTCTGACTTCTCAGGAAAGAAAAGAAAAAGTCTGATAAAACTACTAAAACCTTCCACCGACCCCTAAAGTGTAATTAAAAATACAGAGAATTGTTAGTACTTTCTGCATTTTCATATTTGAGTTTAGGCAAGTGCACAATTAGAACAGAACAAAAACTGTCTTGTTCACCATTGTTGCAATAATACAAACAACTGGGTATATTTACATATGCCTATGAAACTATACAATTCTTCTATGTAATTTCATGTTTTCAGGTAAAAGCAGTGTGTGTGGTAGAATATGGGCTTGGGAGTCAGCAGATCTGGGTTCAAATTGTGGCTCTGCAGCTTTGTAGTTTTGCGACATTGGGTAAAGCCTGAAACAGGAATATGCTTAGTATGTTTCAGAAACTAGAAAGGATGCCCTTGTGCCTGGAGCTGTGTGATCCGGGCAGAGTGGTGATGGGAAATGGGGCAGATGTGGTAGGCCTTTCACCTGGCAGGACTTGTACAGGCTCAAGCACTTACCGTGAGTGAACTGAGAAGCTACTAGGGGGTTTTGTGCCTGGGAGTGTTATGCTCTGACTTATGTTGAAAAGAATTACTTTGGTTTCTGTCTCAAGAATAGACTGCATTGAAGCCAGGAAGAAAGCTGGCAGATCAGTTAAGAAAATTTCCCGTAGTTGAGAGGAAAGATCATGGGGGCTCCCTGTGTGTCTCTTTTGCAAGTTGGTCATAAGTGTAGTCTATTACCCTACTCTTGTACATTGTCTTGGTAAAACTGTGACCTCCTTGAGAGGAGACATTGGCCTTTTATCAGCATTTTACACAAAACATACCATATTGTAGCTCTCAATAAATGTTTACTGAATGAATAAACCTATTAACACAGAATTTTACAGAAATTCAAACACCGAAGAGGTCCAAACATCAAGGATATTTTAACAGAAATGTTCATGTAGAATATAATTTGGGCTGATTCACTGGTAGAGTGAAGAATGAGTAACATCTTATAATTTTGAGGTATTATCTTCAATTCTGTCTAGTAAAAATATAAGGGAATATAACCAGGGCAGTGAACCAATCCCACGAATGGCAACTGAAGTCATAAAAGTAGTGGATTTTGATAAGTACATAAAGTGAAAATCATAAATCATGTGCATGAAAAACACAAAGTGACATTAATAAGTAAACATCTGTTTTATATTATTAAGGTCAATTGAGGAAAATACAACTGTAGTAAATACATCAATTAGGGTTTTAACAAAAAGCATTTGAAATTTGAATGATAATAAAATCAGAAATGTTATGAATCAAGGACAGTTTTACTATTTCAGGCCCTTACAGAATCACAAAAAAGCATTTACATATCTATTAGTTTGCTATTGCTGCTGTAACAAATTATTTCATACTTGGTGGGTTAAAACAACACAAATTTATTATCACATCTCCGTAGGTTACAAGTCTGACATGGGTCTCACTGAGCTAAAAATCAAGGTGTTGGAAGGTCTACATTCCTTTCTGGAGGCTACAGGGGACAATACGTTTCCTTGCCTATTGTAGCTTCTAGAGGAGCTGGCTATATTACTTGGCTTGTGGCCCACTTCCTTCAAATTCAAAGCCAGAAATTGCAGGTTGAGTTCTTCTCAAATTGTATTACTTTGACCTCATCTGTCTTCCTCTTGCATTTTGAAGGACTCCTGTATTTACATTAGACCCAGCCAATCAATCCAAGAACATCTCCCTAATATAAAGTTGGCTCATGAGAAGCCTTAATCCCACTGCAACCTTATTTCCATTTTGCCATGTAAAGGAACATATTCACATGTCACAGGAATTGGGACATGGACGTATTTGGGGGCCATTATGCTGCCTATCACAGTGTAATATTAATACAAGTATATCAATGAAAAGACATTTAGAGATACTCTTTAATAATGGCATGCATTGAAAGACAAATTATAAATAAACTATGAATAAATTTTAGCATCAAACCACTGAAATTAATAGTAGATCAAAAGCAATCTTATTTCCATTAAATCTGTATTATATCTGCACTAAAAATCTAGGATGTTTTAGGTATTTTTTTTTTTGTTTATTAAATCTCCATACCTTTGTAGATAATATTCTTCAATGTTTATAAAACCTGACCAATTTTTTCAGTGATGTCATTTGTGAATAACAAATTTTGCTTTAGCGTAAACGATCTAAACACGCACCGCCCCCCACACCAGACTGAGAGAAGAGAGAGGAATTAGTGAATGAGTTAGGAATAATATGCATTTTAATATGAAATCCTTTTTTCACCTACCCAGTTGCAAAAAAAAAATTAAAGCTAATACTCAGTGCTGGAGAGAATACAAAGAAATGATATGTGTCTTATACTGGTCATAGAAATGTCAATTTGATCATCCTTTCCATAAAACAATTCAGCAGGAGAAACTTTTAAAACCTCAAGTTCTTTTGCTCTAAAATCCTATTTCTAAAAACATATCCTAAGAAAAAAAGCAGAAATTTGGAGGAAAGATATCTCAGCAGAAATATAAAAGCAAAGATTAGAAATGACTTAAATTATGATATGTCTATACGATGGAACACTATGCAGTCATTAAAATAAGATTTCTAAAATTTTTCATTATATGATAAAACATTACGATAAGTGAAAGGTGTCATAAGCCACACTTTGTATGCAATATTATTTCAACTACATGAAAATACATTGATGGGTAAGTGACTAGAAAAAAATATTATGTGATAGCTTTTAAGTGTTGTCATTTTAAGTGATATCTATTTTTTTTTTATCCTAACTTTAAAATGGACTTGGATGGCTCTTACTTTCAGAAATGTATACTTTTTAGAAACAATGCTATGTATTTCAATTAATAAGTCAGGTTTTTATACAAATATTTTATTATCTCCTTTTGGTATTTTCTTCTCCTCCCTGCCCCCTATTCAAGCATGAAGTAACTAATTGGAGTCAAGAGTTTGTTTTATAAATTAAAAAATTTAAGTGAAAGGTATGATATTGCTTCGTGTCCGTCCTTAACATTTATTACACCTATTTCCATCAGGGGCTAAGAGTGGAGTTAAAGACCAGATAATTTAGCCCACATTGGAATGTTTTGAATTTAGACATACTGTGGAGAATGGGAGAAGGACTGAAGACAATTTCCGTTAGTCACTCTGCCTCATCCCTCCCCTGCCTACTGACGCCGCTCCTCAGGAAGTGTCCTGTGAGAGCTGAGGCACAACATATTGAAGGTACAGCCGTGTTACTGAATCCAAGTGACAAACTCATGTTAAGACTCAATCCCTGATTTATCCATCAGAATCACTTCTGGAAATCAGAAGTGGTATGTTATCATGGGAAAACATTATCAACATTTTTTAATTAAAATTGAAAAAGGAAATCAGACATTTTGGAACAGAAAGTAAATCTGTTTTGGTTGATTTGTTTGACAATGAAAACTGACTTTTCCAATTAGGTTATAAGGTGAACATTTTTCAGGAATTGAAAAAGTTAAGTCTACAGTTAAAAGTTTTGAGGGAAGTATACGTAAAATACTTTATAAGATAAAAACTCCTTGTAAAAAAGAAATGTGTATTGGCACAGATGTATTGAAATAAATGATATTTCTATTTTACCAAGTCTTTCTAAGTATACTGAGTTAAACAAGGTGTCTTTACACAAAAAAAATGAACAGGAATGACTGCCACATGAAAAACGTTAGGAAAGACTTTACGGTGCTTAGCAAATTAATGACTGATGACTGGGTAAAATCCTCTTACAAGTCAAATGACTTATTTCTTTGTTTTCAATGAAATTGAAGGAGGTTCCAATCTAGTTGACTGTTTAAATATAATTTTAATAACACATCACTATATGATTTTTGACACATCACTGATAACTAAAAATAGTGACATTCATGTAAAAAAATCTCTTTCCATCTACTTACTTATGTTAAGATATTTATCAGTGATTTTAACTATAAAAATAAAAAGAGGAATAAAATTGATGTAAAACTTGTCTTATTCTAGTAATAAATAATATATATATCCATGAATACATGATACCCTCCAAATTAAGAAAATATTTTAAATATTTAATAGTTTTTCAAAATTTATAATATTTACATATTAGTCTGGAAAATTATGTACTAATAATAATTGAAATTATAATTCAAATCTGACAAAAATTTTAACATTTATACCTTTATGGTCACAAGAAATAGAGGTTTTAAATTTTTTTCTTTTTTTTCATTTTTTATTTTTAATTATGTAGGTACATAGTATTCTGTATATTTATGGGGCATATGTGATGTTTTTATACAAGTATATAATGTTAAAAATCAAACCAGGGTAATTAAAGTAAACATCGCCTCATGCATTTATCATTTCTTTGTGTTAAGAACATTACAATTATACTCTTTTGTTAGTTTCAAGTATATAATAACTTATTGTTGACTATAGTCACCTTGTTGTGCTATCAAATTAGATGTTGTTCATTCTATCTAACTATGTAACTATATTTTTGCACTTATTAGCCATCCCCACTTTATCACACACCTCCACCCAGCCTCTGCTAACCATCATTCTACTCTCTATCTCCATGAGATCAATTTTAATTTTTAGTTCCCACGTATGAGTGAAAACATGCAAAATTTGTCTTTCTGTGCTTGGTTTATTTGACTTAACATAATGTTTTCCAGTTTCATTCATCTTGTTGCAAATGACAGGATTTCATCTGTTATACGGCTGAATAATATTCCATTGTGTATATGTATCACATTTTCTTTCTTCATTCATCTGTTGATGGACACTTAGGTTCATTCCAAATCTTGTCTATTGTGAATAGTGCTGCAGTAAACTTGGGAGTGCAGATGTCTTTTCAATATACTTATTTCCTTTCTTTTGGATATATATCTAGTAGTGGGATTGCTGGATCACATGTTATATTTTTGTTTTTTAAGGAACCTCCCCAAGGTTCTCCATTGTGCTTGCACTAATTTGCATTCCACCAACAATGTACGAGGGTTCCCCTTTCTCCACAGCTTCACTCACATTCATTATTGTCTATCTTTTGTATTAATATAAAAGACATTTTAGTTGGGGGGAGACGGTATCTCACTGTAGTTTGGATTTGCATTTCTCTGATGATTGGTGATGTTGAGCATTTTTTCATATACCTGTTGGCTTTGTATGTCTTCTTTAATTGGATTATTCATTTTATTCCTCTTGAGTTGTTTGAGCTTCTTATATATTCTGGTTATTAATCCCTGGCCAGATGGTTTGTTGCAAATATTTTCTCCCACTTTGATTCTTTTGCTGTGCAGAGGTATTTTAGCTTGATGTGATCCTATTTGTCCAATTTTGCTTT
>RJWJ010003369.1:15348-87486 GCA_004363605.1 Indri indri
TATAGATGTTTAGGTTACGTATGTTGCCCTTGCCCCACCCCCCAAGTCCGAGTTTCAAGCCTGTCCCTCTCTCAGATGGTGCAAATTGCACTCTTTGTGTATGTATATACCCTTCCCCTCTTCCCCCTCCCCTCTCCCCCCTCCCCCCTGCCCGACATCCAATAGATGTTATTCTTATATGTATACTTATGCGTTGATCAGTTAATACCGATTCGATGGTGAGTACATGTGGTGCTTGTTTTTCCATTCTTGGGATACTTCACTTAGTAGAATGCGTTCCAGCTCTATCCAGGAGTATGCAAGAGGTGCTATATCACCATTGTTTCTTAAGGCTGAATAGTACTCCATGGTATACACATACCACATTTTATTAATCCACTCATGTATTGATGGACACTTGAGTTGTTTCCACATCTTTGCAATTGTGAATTGTGCTGCTATAAACATTCGGGTGCAGGTGTCTTTCTTATAGAGTATCATTTGTTCTTTTGGGTAGATGCCCAGTAATGGGATTGCTGGCTCGAATGGTAGATCTACTTGTATCTCTTTAAGGTATCTCCATATTGCTTTCCACAGAGGTTGCACTAGTTTGCAGTCCCACCAGCAGTGTATGAGTGTTCCTATCTCTCTGTATCCACGCCAACATTTATTGTTTGGGGACTTTTTGATAAAGGCCAGTCTCACTGGAGATAAGTGATATCTCATTGTGGTTTTGATTTGCATTTCCCTGATGATTAGAGATGTTGAGCATTATTTCATATGTTTTTTGGCCATTATTCTGTCTTCTTTTGAAAAGTTTCTGTTCATGTCCTTTGCCCACTTTTTGATAGGGTCATTTGATTTTTTTCTTGTTGATTTTCCTGAGTTCTAAGTAAATTCTGGTTACCAGCCCTTTATCGGATTTGTAGCATACAAAAATTTTCTCCTATTCTGTAGGTTGTCTGTTTGCTCTTGTGACAGTTTCTTTGGCTGTGAAGAAGCTTTTTAATTTGATCAGGTCCCATTTATTTATTTTGGTTGTTGCTGTGATTGCCTTTGGGGTCTTCTTCATAAATTCTTTGCCTAGGCCAATGTCTAGAAGAGTATTTCCAATGTCTTCCTCTAGAATTCTAATAGTTTCACTCCTCAGGTTTAAATCTGTTACCCAGCGTGAGTTGATTTTTGTGAGAGGTGAAAGGCGTGGATCCTGATTCAGTCTTCTACATGTGGCTATCCAGTTTTCCCAGCACCATTTATTGAATAAGGATTCTTTTCCCCAGTGTATGTTTTTGTCTGCTTTGTCAAAGATTAGGTGGCCATGTGAGGATGGTTTTATGTCTGAGTTCTCAGTTCTGTTCCACTGGTCAATGGCTCTATTTTTGAGCCAGTACCAAGCTGTTTTGATTACTACAGCCTTATAATAAAGTTTGAAATCTGGTAAGTTGATACCTCCCATTTTGTTTTTATTGCCTAGAATTGTTTTTGCTATGCGGGGTCTTCTCTGGTTCCATATGAAGCATAAAATTAATTTTTCTACATCTGTGAAGAATGATGTTGGTATTTTAATAGGGATTGCATTGAATCTGTAGATCACTTCGGGTAGTATAGATATCTTAACAATGTTGATTCTACTGACCCACGAGCATGGTATGGTTTTCCACCTGTTTACGTCCTCTGCTATTTCCTTCCTCAATGTTTCATAGTTCTCCTTGTAGAGGTCTTTTACCTCCTTAGTTAAATATATTCCTAGATACTTTATTTTCTTTGTTGTTATTGTGAAGGGAATTGAGTCTTTGATTTGGTTCTTGGTATGACTGCTATTGGTGTATATGAAAGCTTCTGATTTGTGTGTACTGATTTTATATCCTGAGACTTTACTGAATTCATTTATCAATTCCAGGAACCTCTTGGTTGAATCCATGGGGTTTTCTAGATATAATATCATGTCTTCAGCAAATGGTGAGAGTTTGATCTCTTCTGTTCCCAGTCGTATGCCTTTAATCCCACTCTCTTGCCACATTGCTGTGGCCAGGACTTCCAGCACTATGTTGAATAGAAGTGGAGATAGTGGGCAACCTTGTCTGGTTCCAGTTCTAAATGGGAATGCTTTCATTTTTTCCCCATTCAGTATGATGTTGGCTGTGGGTTTGTCATAAACGGCTTGTATCATTTTTAGGTAAGCCCCATCTATGCCTATTTTATTAAGCGTTTTTATCATAAACAGGTGTCGAATTTTGTCAAATGCTTTTTCTGCATCTATTGAGAGAATCATATGGAGTTTGTTTTTGCTTCTGTTTATGTGGTGAATTACGTTTATAGATTTGCGTCTCTTGAACCATCCCTGCATCTCTGGAATGAAGCCCACTTGGTCATGATGGATTATTTTCTTGATGAGCACCTGGATTCAGTTAGCTAGATTTTTGTTGAGAATTTTTGCATCTATATTCACAAGGGATATCGGTCCGTAGTTTTCCTTTTTTGTCACGTCCTTTCCTGGTTTTGGTATTTGGGTTATGTTGGCTTCATAAAATGTGGTGGGGAGGAATCCATCCTTCTCGATGCTGTGGAATAATTTCTGCAGGATAGGCACCAGTTCTTCTTTGTAGGTGTGGTAGAATTTTGGTGTCAAGTACTGGTCAAGGACTTTTCTTTTTTTGGAATGTTTTTTATTGCTGTTTCAATTTCAGCCCTTGACATTGGTCTGTTCAGGAATTCTATTTCTTCCTGGTTGAGCCTAGAGAGGCTGTGTGTTTCTAAAAATTTGTCCATTTCCTCCACATTTTCCAGTTTGTGTGCATAGAGGTTTTTGTAATATTCATAAATTATATCTTGAATCTCCACAGCATCAGTGGTAACTTTTCCTTTTTTCTTCCTGATGGAGCTTATTAGGGATTTTTCTTTTCTGTTTTTCGTTAGTTTAGCCAAAGGTGTGTCAATTTTGTTTATTTTTTCAAAGAACCAACTTTTTGTTTTATTAATCTTCTGTATAGTTTCCCTGCTGTCAATTTCATTTAGTTCTGATTTGATCTTATTAATTTCCCTTCTTCTGCTGGGTTTGGGGTTGGCCGGTTCTTCTTTTTCCAGTTCTTTGAATCGATTCATTAGGTTATCTATTTGTGATCTTTTTGACTTTTGGATATAGGCATTTATGGAAATAAACTTTCCTCTCAGGACTGCTTTGGCTGTGTCCCACAGATTTTGATAACTTGTGTCACCTTTGTCATTTAGTTCAAAGAATCTTTTGATTTCCATCTTTACTTCCGCATTTATGAAGGAATCATTCAGCAGAAAGTTGTTTAATTTCCATGACTTTGTGTAGAGATGAGAGTTTCTGTTGGGTTGATTTCTGTTTTTATTCCACTGTGATCTGAGAAGATGCATGGTATGATTTCTATTTTTTTAAATTTTTTGAGACATCCTTTGTGTCCTAGAATATGGTCAATCTTAGAGAATGTCCCATGAGCTGATGAGAAGAACGTGTATTCAGTGGTTTTTGGGTAGAATGTCCTGTAAATGTCAGTCAAGCCCATTTGTTCTAGAGTTCCATTTAAGTGCATTATTTCTTTGTTAATTTTCTGTTTGGATGATCTGTCCTGTGCTGTCAGTGGGGTGTTGAAGTCTCCAACTATTATGATGCTGCCGTCCATTGGTTTGTTTAGATCAAGTAGAGTTTGTTTTATGAATCCTGGTGCACTTAAGTTGGGTACATACATACTTAGAATTGGTATGGCTTCTTGTTGAACTGTACCCTACACCATTATATAGTGACCCCCTTTGTCTTTCATTACTTTTGTTTATTTAAAAACCAAGCTATCTGAGATCAAAACTGCCACACCAGCCTTCTTTTGGGTCCATTTGCTTGAAATATTGATTTCTACCCCCTTCACTTTGAATCTAAATGCATCCTTGCAGGTTAGATGCGTTTCCTGGAGACAGCAGATGCTTAGCTTGGTTTTTTTTTTTTTTTTTTTTTTATCCATTTGGCCAGCCTATGTCTCTTGAGAAGGGAGTTCAAACCATTCACATTTATTGAGAGAACCAATAAGTGGGGTGAATTACTGTTCGTTCTCCTGGGTTGCATTTTGTTGCTTTGTTTTCTCTCTTGAGCCATTGTGGAATCTAGCCTTTGATCTTTAACTTTTGAGTGGTTTCACATTCGAGAGTGTTTATTGTGCTGATCCTTGTGTAATTCTGTTTTGAGTACTTCTTGGAGAGCTGGTCTTATCTTGGTGAATTCCCTCAGTCTTTGCTTATCTGAGAATGTCTTTATTTCTCCTTCATATATGAAACTTAGTTTAGCAGGATACAAGATTCTAGGTTGGGCATTATTCTGTTTCAGAAGAGTGAGAATGGCGCCCCAGTCTCTTCTTGCTTGTAGGGTTTCAGTTGAGAAATATGAAGTTATTCTGATGGGCTTTCCTTTGTATGTTACTTGTTTCTTTCACCTTACCTCTCATAGAAGGGCCTCTTTAGTGGCTATTTTAGTCAATCTGGTGACTGCATAACGTGGTGTCTTCCTATTTGCATTGAATATCCCTGGGGTCCATTGAGCTTCTTATACCTGTATGTATATCTAGATTTTTAGCAAGGCCTGGGAAATTCTCCTCTATTAATTCCTCAAATAGCTTATCCAGGCCTTGAGTGTTTTCTTCTTCACCTTCTGGAACCCCTATCACCCTCAGGTTCGGTTTTTTCACATAAGCCCACATTTCTTGTAGGCTTATTTCTTTTCTCTTAATTTTCTACTCGATCTCTGTGACTGACTTATTTAATTGGAAGGAGTTGTCTTCTATCTCTGAGATTCTTTCTTCTGTTTGATCTACCCTGTTCTTGAGGTTTTCCATGGTGTTTTGTAGTTCCCTGAATAAGTCCTTCATTTCCAGGAGATCGGTTTGATTTTTCTTTAATATTTCAACTTCTTTAGTGAATTTGTCTTCCAAGTCCTGGATTTTTTTTTTGTGGTTTCTTTGTGTTGGTTATCCATTTTTTCTTGCATATCATTCAGTTTTCTTACAGTCTGTGTTTGAAATTCTTCTTCTGTCATTTTAGCATTCTGAGTTTGGTTAATGTCCATTGCTGGGGAGCTGTTGTTCCTCTTTGGGGGTGCGCTTTCCATTTGAGTCTTTATACTTCCAGAGTTCTTTTGCTGGTTCCTTCCCATTTGGATCGGTTGTTCCTTCTTGCCTTTAGATTTGTGTTTGGCTAATGACATGCCCTGTTTAGTCTCTGAGCCAGTAGGTGGTGTTTGTGGGTGAGATTCAACCACACGCTTTATGATGAATCAGTAGATGCAGTAAAAGCGTGTGCAGGATGACCTCCCTGTCAGTAGGTGGCACTTGCAGGGAGGAGCATGCTGTTTTTGGGTCCTGTAGCTAGCTCTTGTTCCTCTAGAGAGGCCCTCTTGTGCCTCAGGTGATGGGTGGGGCCGTGGGACTTTCAGGTATGTCCTTGTTCTCCACCTCAGTGGGGGCAGGACAGGGAATGAGTCTGGGTGGGGCTGGGTTGGGTAAGCCTGCCCTCAGGCTCCACAACTGCTGTTAGCAGGGGTCAAAGGTCTGTTCTTTGTTTCTGTGCAAAGCTGCTAGGAGGGGCTAAATGGCTTGACTCAGCTGAAAGTCTGGGCTTGGGGGATGGGGCTGTCCAAGACCCACACTCTGGAGCAGGTCTCATTCCCCTCCACCCTCCCTCTCTCTGTGGCCACTCCCAGGCCTCTGCTAGCAAGCAGGACCCCAGGCCGATGGATCTCCCCTGGCTGTGACGTGGGCCGGGAGGTTCCTTACCCAGGATCACAGCCTGAGCTGGGTGCACAGCCCTCTTTTGGGAGGAGGCCTGCCACTCAGGCATGCTGATCTGCCCCTGAAGGCACACACTCCTCAGTAAGCTCTTTCACAGATCTCTCCTCCGTGCCCCAGGGCAGTGCAATCATGACCTGGGTGTAAGGGGTCTGGTCTGCAGGCCTGTCCCCTGGGCCCTGGAGATCAATCCCTGACCCTACCAGGGGGAGGGGTGCTGTTCTCAAATCACCTACAGGGTGCCCAAGCTGGATCAATTCCACTCCACCTCGGGATTTGTCCTGCTCTCCTGGAGTTCCCAGGCAAGCAGCACCTGGGAGGGCTGGCAGGTAGGGAGCTCGCAGGCTGAGTACCTTTCAGTCTGCTGTAGGGCCCCAAAAGGAAAGGTCCCGTTCCTTGGAGATGCCTCTGTGTGACAGCTAAATTGTCTCTCTGGGCACCCATGGGTAGGGAGGGGTAAGGAGAGAATGGAGCAATATGGCGTCTGCTGATAGGCTTGGGCCTGCACGTGGGGAGGTGCCCTGAGGGGGCCAGGAACCCAGCGCCATGTCCGCAAGAGGCCACTGCTCATTGGCAGCAGCCGTCTGTGGGCTGGTGTCGGCAGGTCTCTCCAACAGCTCAGGAGCCCACCAACAGTCCGAGATGCAAGGGAGGGGGAAGTTAACTGCTCCACCTACCCTTGTCGCTGGTCTCCAAGCCTCTTGGGACCTTTCTCCTTCCAGTTGTCCTCCACAACGTCTTCTCGTGGAGTCTCCTGTAGTTTCAGGCATCCTTCCTTCTGACCCTCACCCGGTCTATGTTTCTCTGCTAGTTTATCTTTTACTCTTTCTTCTAAAATTTGTCTTTTTTGCAGAGACACTCTGACTGGAGGCTTTTCTTGTCTGCCATCTTGGCTCCTCCCCTTCATTTAGCTTTTGAAGCATTATTTGTGCAATGTGCAGTTGGGCATTGTCATGGAGAAGAATTGGGCCCTGTTGGCCAATGCCAGCTGCAGGCATTGCAGTTTTTCATACATCCCATTGATTTGCTGAGCATTCCTTTCAGATGTAATGGTTTTGCCAGGATTCAAAAAGCTGTAGTGTATCAGACTGGCAACAGACCACCAAATAGTGACCATGACCTTTTTTTGGTGCAAGTCTGGCCTTTGAGAAGTGCTTTGGAGCTTCTTCCCAACCCAATCACTGAGCCGGTCCTTCCTGGTTATTGTATACAATCCACTTTTTGTTATGTGTCATAATCTGATTGAGAAATGGTTTGTTTTTGTTGCATACAAGAAGAGAAGACAGCACTTCAAAACAATGATTTTTTTGATTTTCAGTCAGCTCATGAGGCACCCATTTATCAAGCTTTTTCACCTTTCTGATTTGCTTCAAATGTCAAACAGTAGAATGGTCGACATTGAGTTCTTTGGCAACTTCTTGTGTAGTTGTAAGAGGATCAGCTTTGATGACTGCTCTCAATTGGTCGTTGTCAGCTTCCAATGGCCAGCCACTGTGCTCTTCATTTCAAGGCTCTTGTCTCCTTTGCAAAACTTCTAGAACTACCACTGCACTGTATGTTCATTAGCAGTTCCTGAGCCAAATGTATTGTTGATGTTGAAAGTTGTCTCCCCTGCTTTACGATCCGTTTTGAATTTGAATAAGAAAATCACTTGAATTTGCTTTTTGTCTAATATCATTTCCATAGTCTAAAATAAATATAAAATAAACAGCAAGTAATAAGTCATTGACAAAAAAAAACATAAGACGAGAAATGTGCATTAAAATTATGTGTAACATAACCACATTTATTAAAAAATGTATTCCAACATCAAACAGCAAATTTCAGCATTGCTAAAACCACAATTACTTTTGCACCAACCTACACATTACTTAAGAAGTCCTTGCTCAGACCAATGTACTGAAGCATTTCATCAATATTTTCTTTTAGTGGTTTCATAGTTTCAGGTCTTAGATTTAAGTCTTTAATCCATTTTTATTTGATTTTTTTATATGATGAGAAATAGGGAGTCTAGTTTCATTCTTCTGCATATGGATATCCAGTTTTCCCAGCACCATTTATTGAAGAGACTGTCCTTTCCCCACTGTATGTTCTTGGTACCTTTGTCAAAAATGAGTTCACTGTAGATGTGTAAATTTATTTATGGGCTCTCTATTCTGTTCTATTTGTTTACATGTCTGTTTTTATGCCAGTGCCATGCTTTTTGGTTACTATGGCTCTGTAGTATAATTTGAAGTCAGGTAATGTGATTCCTCTAGGTTTGCTCTTTTTGCTCAGGATAGCTTTGGCTATGCCGGGTCTTTTGTGGTTTCTCATTAATTTTAGGATTAGTTTTTCTACTTATGTGACGAATGTTACTGGTGTTTTGATAGGGATTGCATCGAACCTGAAGATTGCTTTGGGTAGTATGGACATTTTAACAATATTGATTTTTCCAATCCATGAGCATGGAATATCTTTCCATTTTTTGTGTCCTCTTCAATTTCTTTCATCAATGTTTTATAGTTTTTATTGTATCATAGAAATTTTTCACTTCTTTGGTTAAGTTTAGTCCTAGACATTTTATTTTATTTGTAGCTCTTGTAAATGGGATTACTTTCTTGCTTTCTTTTTCGGATTGTTCACTGTTGGCATACAGAAATGCCATTGAGTTTTATATGCTGAATTTGTATCCTGCAAATTTATTGAATTTGTTTATCAGTTCTAATAGCTTTTTTGTGTGTAGTCTTTAGGTTTCTCTAGATATAAAAGCATATTGTCTACAAACAAGGATAGTTTGACTTCTTCCTTTCAAAATTGGATGCCTTTTATTTTTTTCTCTTATCTGATCGCTCTACTAGAACTTTCAGTACTGTGTTGAATGATAATAGTAAGAATGGGCATCCTTGTCTTATTCCAGATCTTAGAGGAAAGGTTTCAGGTTTTCCCCATCAGTATGATACTAGCTGTAGGTCTGTCATATATATATATATATATTTTAATATTTTTTTTTTTGAGCAAGTGACACAGGGACCAGTGGGTGGGCTACAGCCCCATGGCTACTGATGAAGATCCTCAAATAACCATTGAATTTCATAGTGCTGGACAACATGCCAGTGCTGCTGCCCCGCCAGTGGGGTCAGGCTTACGGTGGGAGAGTAAGGAGAGAATAAACAAGAATGGAAAAGCAAACACCATGTACTCACCATTAAATTGAAACTAATCAAACAACGCTTATGTGCACATATGGAAATAGATTTTAATTTTAATTAATATATTACTGTTGCAAAGAATTAAGGTAAGGTATATAATAAAAGATTTTCAAACATGAAAATGTATTGTATTAGTTAAATCCTGTGGGATAAATGGGATGGCAGTAAGAGTTTAAAGAGAAAAATTCCCAACTATTAAGGCATTTTTTAAAATTTTTTTTTAAATGGATGATGTTAGGTTTGATATCACTGTGTTACTTAGATGCCATTTGGATTGCACTGAATGCTTTTAGAAGAGTGATGCTATAGTTATAGTTTATAATGGTAATATTTACAATAAACTGCAACTCTTTAAAATGAGAGGGAAAAATTTTAGACAGAATCTTAATATCATCTAAGGGTATACATAAAGAGCACACAAGAAAAAAATTATGACCACTTTAAAACTTGATGTATCTCCCTCCCTTTGAATAAAGAGAAGGACAGTCATAAAGAAAAGAAATCTAACTAGATCCTCCATTTAGGTAAAGATTTCTACAAATTGTTACAGTAATTGCTAAATAACATTTCCATTTGAGACCACAAGTTGGATGTAAGAAAGACAGGAGAGCTTTAAACACAATTTAAATTAAAAAGGGGGGAAAAAAGACTTCCCTACAGAGTGCCAACAAGAAGTAGTTTAATGGCTAAAAGTTTGCTTACACCACATGATTTATGATATGCCTAGACAGACCAAATAAACCAGAGTCCAACAAGCACCGTCCCTTTGGCTGATGCAATCCCTTCAACAGACTATTTGGATATCCCTTCCTTTGACAGTGACTAAAAGTAGATGTTGTTTTAAAAGGTTCTTTCATGCATTTAACTTATTTTTTCTTTTGCTTTTTATTGAGATATAATGTATATAAATTGCACCAATCTTAAATGTAGAGCATGAATAATTTTTGAAATGCTTATGACTGTGGAACTTCCATCCAGATAAAAATGCAGAATGTTAACACCACTGAAGCCTCTTCTTGAATTCTCCTAGTTCTTATCAATACCCCTTACCCCCACCAAAGGTAAACTCTATTCTGACTTCTAGGTAAGTTTTTCCTACTCTTTGAAGTTCATAAAACAGAATAATAGAATACATATGATTATGTGTCTAAAGATGGGGAAAAAAGTAATTAAAGAATGTGAGGGTATATTGGCAATACATGTATCTGACAACAGACTTATACCCAGGATATATAAATACAAATCAATAAGAAAAAGACAGACAATCCAATTTAAAAATAGACAAAAGACTTGAAGAGGCTTATTACTAAAGAGAACAGTCAAATGATATTTCATGCACTCTGAATATCTTTCTTTTGAGCTCTGATAATAAAATATTGCTGAGTTATTCAGGGTATGAAAAACAGTCTGCTGAAGAAACCTCAGTTTTAAAGCAATCGTAGCTTTTGTGTGAGGAAGAAAAGGAATTTCACTACTGGAAGCATATACGTATGAAAAGCTGTGAAATTAGAGCCTGAAATTTAAAACACACACACACACACACACACATCTATGAAAGCAGAAGTTAAATTAACTTTAAGAATTCTTCTACTTACCCAGATATTTTGAAATTTAAATTCTTTTTTTAATTGGATAAAGTCAAGTCTTGGAAATTAGTGATGAAAAAAGAGATTAAGTAACATACATTTCCCCAAAGGAAGTGAAAGTTGCAAGAAAACATTATCAAATTTAAAATATATATAAAAAATAAGAAAAATGTATATTCGACAAAGTAGGAAGAGGTTGAGGATGTGGTTAATGAAAAAATTGAATGGCTTCAAAGTCCAAAAAGTAATTTCCTATTTGTAACCCTCCTTTTTTCTTTCCTTCCTTTCTTCCTTATTTCTTTTCTTCTTTCCTTTCTATATTCTTTATTGCTAAATGTTCTGCTACCTGTGAGCTTGATCTTTCCTCATACTTTATTAACAATAACACACCCATTCTGATAGTGATAAGAAAGAATGCAGACTTCAGTCTCAAAAGCTTAATGTTTACTTATTCAAATTAGCTACTATCTTCTTTCACATATTCACAAAGCATTTGTTGAACACCTCCTATGTTCAAGGCATGATGTAAGTGCAACAAAAAGTAAGATAAATATAGCTCCTGGCCTCAGGAAATGAAGAGTCCAGTAGCTGAACTAAGTCATGCAGAAAAATGGCCGTAATTCCTTGTTAATAGTCACAGTCAAAATACAATGGTTAACTGTTC
The DNA here is from genome assembly GCA_004363605.1 of Indri indri. Lineage (NCBI taxonomy): Eukaryota > Metazoa > Chordata > Mammalia > Primates > Indriidae > Indri > Indri indri. The sequence continues at coordinate 26,561 of RJWJ010003369.1, forward strand.
CTACCTGACATGGGGAGAGGAAGAATAAAAGTAGTGATTAAAAAAGAAAAGGTGACATTTGACTGACTTAATATCTTACGTGAGCAGTGTTAATACACCTGAAACAAAACTTAGACAAATATCCAGGGAATGTCCTTCCTGGTGGTTTCCTTTCCCACACATCTCTAATCATGGAAGTCAGCCTTTTGTCGAAAGAGAGGAGGATATGAAAAGGTCTGTGGCAGTAATTTTCTGGATCAGAGCTGAGAACCACTGTTATTTTCTAATTCTATTCTGACCTTGGTATTCCACAACTGGATAACTCTTTGCAACCTTGTACTACATTCCACAAATTGTTGGATTTTCTGACTCTGAATACTAATATCCCACTAACTGCATTCCTGACATCTACCTATAAATCTTCCTAATTTAGCATTTTTAATGCTTAGATCACCATCCAGCATGTATTCTTTCCATCTTGTTTCTGTATGCTACATCTTGAATCCTGGTTAGTCCTTTGTTAATGGTACCTTCATCCCTTTGGGTCTGTTTGCCTGTTTTTTGTATTTTGACCTGGGAATGACTTCCTGGTTTCAGATAGTCTTTCTGGTTTCATAGTGTATATTCTCTTCCCAAAAATAACAAACAGATCTCTGGTCTTGCTCCTGGTTTTCACCCAACTCTGAAACTCGTTCATTCTCTAGATCCCCGAATTTCCCAGTCTGTACTGTCTTACAGCTGTGAAAGTCCCAGACACAACAAAAGAAGAGAGAGAAAAGAGTTGTTTTTATTAAATAAAAGCATGTAATGAACCCAAATCAGGATATCAATTTTTAAATCTTTATATGTATCATCTATATATATTTCATGAATTTCCTTTATGCTTTTATAATACACAGAGTCATAACCTGGAATAGTTTTTTCAAAATCTAGTTTACCTACATCAGAATATCCCAAAAAGCAATTGTTTAGAATAAGAAGCCTAGATGCCACCACAACCTACTGAATCCGAACCTCTGGGCCCAAGGTTCAATCTGAATTTTTCTTAACAAGCTCCAAAGGTAATTCTTATACACTCCAAAGTCTAGAAACAACTGAAATGGAACAATTCCATGTACAGACTGATAACCAACCAATTTAAGTATTTACTTTTGCCTGCTTTTGATAGGCATTATGGGAGAAATTCAAAGGGACTGTCAGAAACAGGATTGTTTAAATGGAAAGCCAGGGAGGCTGAGGTGGGAAGATGATGAGTTCAGCTTTGGACAGGAAGACATTCACATGAGACCTCTGGAAATAAGAAGCTGAATGGGAAGTGAGTGATGTATAAATTATCAAAGGCTCTGTGGAACTGAACAAAGTAACAGTCAATATTTCTATGATTTATTTTCCTATTCTTGCTTCTTTAGTAAACCCATATCTTAAAATTATTGGTAATTATCTCATAGCTAGCCACAGGAAAACAAAATAAGTTAATAAGAAAAAATGCTAACCAGTATTCTTTCATGGTTGGTGTCAGTGACTATTTGTCAACTAGCTGTTCAAAAATTCACAGAAGTCTGAAAATTCTGGCAAACTCAGAGGCTAGCTACAACTGTCAATGGATGCTGCTTCTCTCCTGTCTCCCCTAGTTTGACTTAAAGAATCTTAATAGCTCTTATGGTGAACCTGGATTTCATTGGTTTCACTGGTGGCAAATTATTAAAACACTTTTTCAACCATTATTCATTTGTATATTTGTCTCCCTAAGCATTAGCTTTCTATTGCTGCTGTAACAAATTACCACAAACTTGGCTAAAAAACACCAGTTTATTATTATTACCAAGTCTGACATGGGCTTCACTGGGCTGAAATCAAGGTGTTGGCAGGGCTGCGTTCCTTCTTGAAGGCTCTAGGAAAAAGTCCATTTCCTTGTGTTTTCCAGCTTTTATAGGGTGCCCGCTTTCTTTGGCTCATAGCCACTTCCTCCATTTTCAAAGATTGCAATGTTGCTTCTCATTCTGATTTTACTGGGAAAGGCTCTTAGCTTTTAAGGAATCATGTCTTTGGTTGGACCCCCCCAGATAATCCAGAATAATCTTCAAAATCTCAAGGTCTCTAACCTTAATTGCTTCTTTACGGTCTTTTTTGCCATGTAAAGAAAGAAACATAGTCACAAATTTCGGGGATTAGGACATCTTTTGGCAGCCATTTTTCTACTTACCACACCCTACAAAACCATGAGCTTTTTGAAAGCAAGAAGTATGCCTTTCCATCTTCATTTTTCCAATGTTCGGTATGTACAATAAGGCATGATGAATGTTGTTGAGTAGACATGACTTCGAGGTAGGTGATGAGGCTTATACCCTTCTGTAGAAAGGAGCCATATCCATGAGCTAAAAATCCACAGAGATGACCTATAGATAATGTACATTTAAAGGGAAGGTTTAACTATTGGTAATTATTAACTACCCAAATTAGTATCACTAAAGATGAAATGAAATAAAAGAAAAATAAAGCCTTCTTGAAAACTTAATGAACTCTTGAAAGGCCATTCTTATACTCTCTGAAATTGCTCGTACACCACTAGACTGTCTCCTCATGCAATCTATATCCCTCATCTTGCCAATGTATTTACTAAATGTGGTAGATTATTTGGAAAAAATAGCTACAGTAATTCTTCCCTGCCTGGATGTATGCTCCTTTGCAATGAAACTTTGCCATGGATCCCATCAGCAAATCAAGTGGAGTCTATTTCTGTACCCCTCAGATCTGGGCTTAGACACATGATTTGCTTTAACCAATGAGACATGATAAAAGAAGAGATTGAAAAGTGCTTGCTCATTAGAGCTTGGCTTCTCTTGTGCAGGGAACTTCTGTCACCCTGTAAATAAGCTTAGGATAGCCTCACTGAGGGATTAGAAGCCATATAGGAAGAGCCTCCTCTGTCCTGGCTGAAGTACCAGATATGTGACTGAGGCCATCCTAGACCAGCCAGTCCAAGCCTAAGTCAGTCCAGATGAGAATTGCCTTACCAGTGCACAGAATTGTGAGAAAAAAATAGTATCAGTGTAATGTTTTAAGCCACTAAATTTTGAGGTGGTTTGTTAAACAGTAAAAACTAACTGATCCAAAAAAATTCCTTTCACAGAAACTTTGTAGTAAGGGTCAACACATTCTACCACCCATCTGCTCAGTGCAGAACGAACTTACTGTATATTCCTTGGCATCTGGTGTGAATTTATCGTATCCACTTTCCTCGTTTTTCTTCCAATGATTCTCACAAGTCGCATCAGTTGTTTTCTCTTTGAAGGGGTCCTAGCCATCTTGTTAATTTTGCTTACTACATTTTAATTACACTAACCCTGAGTTCACCAAAGTTTGCATTTAAGTTTTATAACAGGAGCGAAGCATTCAGTGAAGTTCTTTTTATAAGAGCACAAAAATTGGAAACTGCCTAAATCCCCAACATTAGAAGAATAGCTAGATAAATTATGATTTTTATAGAATAATTTTCAGCCACTGAAAATCATGTTTTTGAAGAATATTTAGTAACAATGAAAATGCTTATAATATAATATAAAGTGAAAAGAGCAGGATTTAAAACTATGGAATTCTTTATACCATTTTTGAAAGTGTTTTATAAGTCTGGAAATATTTCAAAATAAAAGTTGGAAAAAGAGGTTTTAAAGTAGAACAAGTAAATGTTATTTTGATGTCACACAAACCCTCTTCTAAAAATTGTTCCTAATTATGTATTTAATTATCATTTTATCTTTTTAAAAAGACTTTTCTTGTAATAGCATTAATGCCCTTTCCAGTAGCAAGAGGAATAAAATCTCACCATTTCTTCCAATACCTTTCTTCTCACCTTTTAAACTTGAATTATGTTATCCTCCCATCAAACCTATAGGAGAGAGAAGTTCTTATTCATTTTTCTAAAGTTTTGTGTATTGTACAACATCTTATAAACTTCCAACATTGTTGAAATATTATAATAATGTGATTCTGGACACTGTCGTTAAATAATTGCTACTATCTTGAAAGCTACTCAGAATAATGTAGTTAAAGCATTATTCTAAATTCTATAATTAAATAATTAGACTTGTCTTGCTTGCTCGTTACTTTTCTTATTAGCTCTGTTTTTCTTTACTTTTTTTCTTCCTGAGGCAATGCTGTGACATATCCCTGGAACTTGATGTTTTATTCTTTCGTTTTTGTGTTTGTTTTTTGTTTTCTTTACTGTTTTCTAAAATGAGATCATTCCATATTTCAAGTGATTTTCTCTTCTTTCTTTTCCTTTTCCCTTTATTTTTCTTTTCCTTTTTTCTTTTTTTAAATTTTTAATTGTAGTAAAATATACATGACATTAAATTACCATCATAACCACTTTTAAGTGTACAATTCAGTAGTGTTAAGTATATTCACTTTGTTAAAAAAGTTCTAGAGATTGGTTTCCTTTTTTGTTTTTTTTTTTTACTTCTATTCATGTAACCCCCCAAAAGATACAAAGCAAAGATGATTTGCTTAGTTCTAGAGGACCATTAAGGAGAGTGTATTTCTGGTTTTATAAATCATTTTTCAGACATTTGGAATAATTCACATAAGATATGAATAAAAGTTCTAGAACGAATTTTGAGCCAAAATGATTAGAAACAAAAACAAGAAGAGAGCTTCTCTCTGTGCCTCTTGTATAGAAATTATGTATCTAATGAACTGAACTGTCCAGAATATTGCTTTACCAGAGGAAGTATGCAAATAAAAGGTCTCTAAGGAAACAAAATTAATGTGACAAAATCTATGTCTTAAAGTTGATATGATTCAGGTACAGAAGAGTCTTACGGCTTCATTCAATAGTTTGCTCTTACTTTCAGAGCAAAATCACTACGGACTAGAAATAGCAAAAATGAGTTAAAAAGAGGGACTCTGGTAGGCAATATTGGCACTATATTGAAAATAAGAATTTACATGTCTAAAGAAGCAGAAAAACCATGAAAAGCAGATGATAATATAAATAAGTAGAAAATAGGAGTATTGTTAAGAAATAAAAATGCCCTTTATATCTCAAAATTCCTAGAAGCTATTATGAATTTAAAACATAACTGATGCTTGTAATGATATATTCAGTGTATTCTACTTTTAAATATAAGGATGAAAATAAATTCATACTGAGTGATTTCTATATACTTATGTTGATTGACAGGTTTAATTTATAGAATATATACAGTATTTTAGAAGGTTTTCCATCTAAAAAACGAAATGGCTTTTGTTTTATTTTCACTCTATTGTTTAAATTTTGGGTGTCTTACACCAATATGGGGGACAGACTCATGGAAGGAGATTGTACCGGAATCTTTTATTTTTCCCAAAATATAATGTCACAGAAGTAGTTATCCAAATTCTCCAATTAAAAAAAATAACAATGCCAGTAAGGAGAATTCTATTATTTCAAAGTATATCTTTTCCCAAATGCCGACTTTCAATTAAAATTGTACTAGACTCGAAGCATTGGAACTAGATGACAAAGGTAAAGGCTGAGAAGTCTGGAGGAATATTGGGCTAGAAATGCTTGAGGACCTTCACTGGGAAATGACCACAGTCATTCACAGAGAACTTTGTTTCTTGGGTAGATGCCCTTGGGCAAATAACAAAGGCTTAAAAGGAAAATCAGATAAAAATTGAGACTATAAACTCTGTGAGGTCAAGAATCCTGTACCTTTTCAGCACCGTATCACCAATGCCTGTCACATGGAGCAAAGAACGTATGAGGCAGAATTAGGAGTTGGGCCAGGCACTTTTCACACACAATTACTCTTCTCATTTTCTCAGTGTTCCAGTGAACCAGGCACACGCAGCAAGCACACTCAGTTTCTTTCTGGACTTTAAGTAATTTATTTTAACAGATTCTATAGATCTAAAGTATTATTATTTTTTTAATTATCTCACAAAACTTCCCTAGAGTTTTAGTAACCATAGCTTAGGCAGACATTTCAGTAGGCTTACCCTCACCATATTAATCGCGTGTACGCAGAGCATTTATTTTTGTCCTAGCCTGCTTCCTCAAGCCCTATGTCTGCTTTGAATATATTCAATGAAGAAATTTCAGAACCCGAGTCCTGAATTCTTGCAATGCTGTAAATTTAAATTGAGTAACTGGCATTTTTCATTCTTTTCTTCACCAAAATGTGTTGAATATCTTGTCCTACCAGTTACTCTACTAAACACTGGAAAAACAGTGAAGAGGAAAACAAACACAGAATCTTTTCTCATGAGTCTTATACTCTGGTATGGAAGACAGGCAAAACACAAAGTAATAAAATTAACGAGGAAATTTGTAAAAAGGACTATTGGAAAAGTATGGGGTAAAATAAGAATAACAGAAAGAGGTGAGGAGGTAAAGTGGGGTCAAACTTAGTCTAGAGTAGCAGTCCCCAACATTTTTGGCACCAGGGACCAGTTTCATGGAAGATAATCTTTCCCCGGAGTGGGGAGAGGTGGGCGGGGGGCAGTTTCAGGATGATTCAAGTTCGTTAAACTTATTGTGCAGTCAAACCTCTCTGCTAATGATAATCTGTATTTGCAGCTGCTCCCCAGCGCTAGCATCACCACCTCCGCTCCGCCTCAGATTATCAGGCATCGGATGCTCATAAAGAGCACACAAACTAGATCCCTCGCTTGTGCAGTTTGCAGTAGGGTTTGTCCTCCTATGAGACTCTAATGCCTCCACTGATCTGACAGGAGGAGGAGCTTATGTGGTAATGTGAGTGATGGGGAACAGCTGTAAATAATAATGAAGCTTCCAGTGCTCGCCCACCACTCATCTGCTGTGCGGTCCAGTTCCTAACAGGCCACAGACTGTACCAGTCCGTGTCCCAGGAGTTAGGAACTGCAAGTCTAGAGAAACTTCCCTGAAAAGGTAACATTTAAGTTAAAATTTGAAGAATGAGGCAAAGCTCAGATTGAAAAGGGAGTGGGGAAAACTGTCCTCTGAAGCAGGAAGGAGCTTGCCATGTCAAGGAACTGAAACAAGACCAGAATCGCCAAAACCTAATGAAGAGGCCATGGTAAAGAGTGGGGTTTTTGTTTAAAGCATTGAGAAGCCACAGAAGGGGGTTAGATAGGGGATTTGCATACCAGATTTAGATGGCCTACTTATATATGATGTATTTTTTTAGTTCCTAAACTAAATTAAATAAATACTGCTAATTTAAATTTGATTTGCTCTAAAATTTTCCATAATGCATTTGAAATAAAGATTTCATCAACCTTTATTGCTTGAATCTGTTTATGCTAAGTGGAACTCGATTTTAATGGCTGCCTTTTAAAGATCACTCCTTACTGAGCTCTCATAAAACTCACAACCACTTATGTCCTTAAACATCCTAGCTGGGTGTCCTGTTTTCCCTCTGTCCTTTTCATGACCATGGAGATATATGGTTCCTACTGTAATAGGACAAAATGCATTAACCGTCTGCACCAAGAGGCTCCATTTGTTGTGTTGGCAGTTTTTGTTCTTCCCTTCACCTCCCTAATGAGATCCAGGTCCACTCCCTGATGTCCTGCAGCAGTCAGACAAACCAACATCTCAAGTTCTGCCAGGAATCAAAAATAACATTAATTGCTGTCTATACTGTGTATCTATATTTAATGATAATGGATAATATCTCTGATGACTTTTTTTTTCAAAATTTGTTTCTCCATTTCCCCTTCGTTTGGAAAAATGCCTTCCTGAATGTCTGTCTACATAGCTTGTTTTAAGAATGTAAATGCTGGTTCACCCTGTAACTCTTATAGTTAGTCCATAGAAGTGCTTTAAGAGATTGTGTTTTTACCATCTGGAAGGAAAGTGGACCTCACATAATTATTTGGGCTACATAACCCCCAACTGGGAACACATGTGGCTAATATGATTCTGCCTTTGGGCTCACAGAGCCTGGCAACTCCTTAAGGGAGCAGGATTCTTCTTCCAGGGCACAAGACATTTCAGAAAAGTGATAGAGGGAGACACCTTTTTCTTCAACACTCACCCAGGAGGCTGCATGATTTATACTTTCTAGTACCTGATAATCTTCACCAGTGGTAGTTCTGATTTCCCTAGACTTTATAGTTCTACGCCTTTTCCAAAATCACATGGAAAGGTGCCAGATCAAGGTACCATTCCCCTGCAGACTCTTATGCCCTGGAATACCTTAGGCAAGACTAGTATCTCTGCCATAACTTGCTTAGAATATACAATGAGATAACCTATGCAAAAATACTTTGAAAGAAACAAAGCAATGTGCAAACTTAAGGTACTAAAATAATGGTTTATTTATCTTTGTATTCCCAATATCTAATGTATTACTTGACATACAGTAGGTTCACAGAAGATATGTATATATGTATATAACTGCATATATAGAGAGAAAGAGAGAGAATAAGTGCATTTAAGTACTGATAGATTTAGCTACCCTTTCTCTTTCACTTCCTATTGTATTGTTATCATTACAAAATATTTAGTATTTGTCTTTGGTGCTATCTAGCCTTGCCTTTTCCATGATCCTCTCATGTTACCCCAACTTTCCCCAATATACACACATATAGATTGGCCAAGGCCTTCCTTACTGGCACATGGTGGCCCCCAAACAATCCTTAGCCCATCAGCTCTGTTATCTCCTACTTTTCCTTCCCATTTTCCCAACAGCTATTAAGCAGAAGAGCACAAATTCAAGTCCAGGGCTGTCTATCTCTAACACGCTTTTCACTAATCTCGGCTCCTTCCCAAAGAATTCCTGGTTCTGGTGACTAGATATGGATGGAAGGACCTTCCTGCCATCCTTCACATCACTCGTCATGTGGCACTGCCTCTCCCTCGATGAGCAAAGCCAGTACTTCTCAGAAGTCGCCTATGTAGATCAGGAAGCAAGTGGGTCAAACTTTTAGAAACGTAAGGTTTAGGTGTCTCAATGAAACAGAAGCAAACTGATGATTCAGATAGGGACAAAAACCCTTTCCTGAATTCATCCTTGGTTGTTCATTTCCGTGCTCCAAGAGCCAGTGTGTGTGAGTGTCAGACTTGAGGAGTCTTTCAAAGATACAGCCAGTTGTCTTATCACTGGCTGACTCATGAGCAGCCCTTGATGAGTCACACATTGCTTCTGTCACAGCAGGTCAGCAAGAAGCAAAAAGGGAGCAAAAAGTCATCAACGACATGGAGACCCGTGAGATCAGCAGTCAGGAGCAGCTTTTCCCTATTTCTTCTGAGGACTCATCAAGGACTAAGTTGGAGCACAAAGAATTTAGGCGAAATTTGTAAAAGTACTTAGAGTGCACGGGCTACAGGAAAGTTAAATTGCCCAGTAATAAAGTAAAGCAGGGACCTCCCAATTTTTCTAATATTTAAGAAAAGGAAAACTCATTTCTTAGAATTGTATCAGGTTGGGCTGAAGAAAATGCTGCCAAAAAAAAGCAGTAGAGTATAAGCAAGATAAAGATCACTTCTCCCAAACACACTGCCAGGTCCCCTCCAAAAACCCTGTCTACAAGGTAAGGAATTGTAATAGTAACGAGTCATTAATATGTAGAATCTGCCAGTATAACTTGATGTGTTGATTGGAGACTACTAAAATAAAATACATTTCTTAGGAAAATTTTAAGAAAAGGTACACAGTTTTACCAAACGACTAAAAATCTGTCTTATTTAAAAGCAGAGAGGTAACTTCAGGAAGTAAATTTTGAAATTCTTAGCAAATCTAAAATTCTGTAATTCTATGATATTTTTATTAAAAGCTAACTAAATAAATAATAGAAATCTCTTATATAACACATTAGCTCTGAATATTTCTGTTGTTAATATTATAATTGTATCCTGTGAAGCTAAAACAAGATAAATGCTGCAATAAGAGCCCTATCTTGACATCTTGAGTTTTCCAGCCATTTATTTGAATTGGTCGTATAAGTCAGTAATTTCAAGCCAAAGATATTTTAGAGTGATAACTGAACATAACGATGTATTTCCCTTTCAATATCTTGAGCATTGTCTAATTAAAATGATATGACCCGGTTATTCAGAAGAGTTCTATAGATATTTATATGATTGAAATTAATTTCAAATTAAACTAACACATAGAATGCTAACTACCATTTGAGTTTCTTAAAATGTCTTCTATTTTAAGTACAGCGTAACTCTTTAGTAGTTGGTATTAGGTCCCCAAACTGCATTATACTGTTGGGGGGAGGGGACCTCCTAAAGAGTAATACAATAGACATACATTTTTAATGGGACTTGTTTATCTATCCTCCTTGGAAGACAGGATTGCAGTGAGATTTTATTTCTTACTCTCATCCAGGGCTAGAACTTTATCAGGTCCCTGCCAGAGCTGAGTTCTGCTAGTTCCAGAAGGAAATCCTATAAGTGGTTTGGTAAATGCTAACTGGAAACTCTGGGATATCTGACTACGTGAAATTCAAAAGTAATGGCTTAGTAATTCAAAAAAGAACCTCTGTGTCTCTCTTGACTGCGTGTTAGGCAAAGTAAAATATCCCTATAGTTTTAGAAACTCAAATTCCACCCTACCTGCCCCATCTTAAGCAATGTCTTCTCAGGAACAATAACAAAGCAAAGTGTGAACTATTTATTTGCCCTTTTCATCATGGAAGGGCTCACACTTCACTTACATATGCTTGATTTTTTGGACTCTGATCAAAACAGTTTGTGAGATAAGTGTCCAGTCATATCATTACACATAAAAATAGTTTTGCTTTTTTCTTTTTTTTTTGCCTGCCTGCAGACATTATGTCTTCAACACCTCAACGGCTTCAGCAAAATACTCTTTTCTCCTTCCAGTAATAATGGTTCAATTCAGTCTATCACAAATTTGGCTCAAAAATGGCAGTTCAATTTGGCTCCAGCTATCCAAATTAGACCAAAATCTCCATAACAAGGAGAGTATTTTGCAGAATGGAATGGAAAAAAGTAGCTTTTTCCTTTAATGAAAAAATTATGAACCTCTTAAATGGAGCTTAATACAAGTGATCTGAATTAGGTTTTAGCTTTGACCTCAGGTATTTTTCCTTTTTATAGAAAGCATAGGAACTAATAGTTATTTGACAGAAATTTCATTGAAAATTATTTGGTTTAAGCTTTCATGGAAAGTCTGCAACCGATTCTCTAACTCAAAATTTTACTTGAGAAGGTAAAGCACTATAACGAAGTTAATTCTACTTAACACTCATTTCATCCACAGACTTTCCATGTTAAATAAAGCTAAAGTCTCAAGATTTTAAAGCATTATGTATTCTCTTAAAGTAATCAGAATAACGCTTCAGATATCCAGAACTCAACTATGCAGAAACCTTACCTATCAAGAATATAAACAAGAATCCCAAAAGTCTCGAAGTAGCCAAACTAGATGTCAAAAAAATCTGTAAACAAAGCATATGTCTAATATGTCAGGGTTGAGGGAGGGGTTTGCATCCTTTCTCTCTTCTTTTTCTGGCAAAGGAACTGTGCATGAATGGAACAACAACTGAATGGGAAATTAGTACTCTATTAGTTTGGAAACTAGTCTCTGTTTGCTAACCTAATTCAGCCCCTACACAACTTCTGTCATTAAGAGCAAAGTTTAGATATGAGGTCTCAGCAAGGATTCCTGTTCTCTCATCTCCCCGGAAAACTAACTTTGGGGCCTCAGAATAAACCAAACATAGTTGATCTACCCATCTAGGGGCAGAATATGAAAATGGATGGGTCATGTCATTAGAGAGAGATATAGTAACACTCACTACCTAAAAATGTGACCCAATAAATGGCCTGTGCTTTAATCAATTAGATTACCAACTCCTTCTCCCATAGGATATAAACAAGAAAGAAGTAGAAAGAACAAAACTAGCTTGTTCCAACAATTCCCTCAACACAATTCCCTTTACTATATTCAAGAACTAGCTCCCCAGGAGTTTCCTTGAAGCCTATTTAAACCAATATTTAGAGACAATTCGATTAAGCTAAGACTCTCAGGCTAAGGTTATTCAGAATATGCAAACTGTGGCAAAGAAAAAAAGAGGAGAATAGGAAAACGGTTTGAAAAACAGGAGGCCCACGGATAGCAATGAACACTGAGAGTGTGGCTGAAACAGAATAAAGTATAAAATAAGACATACAAATGCCCCAGTGCATGGCTCTATGAACTCCTCAGAGTGGTGACAGAATATCTCTGGGGTTCTTGCAAGCTCCAGTGTGTTAGGAGATAAAGCATTTTCTAACTCTATCCTTTCTTTATATGGAAAAGTCATTTATGTATTTTTATGAAATAGTGTGTATTCTGACAATACCACTTAATTTGTATTAATATTTATACTCACTTAAAGTTTCTTTAGTAGACGCATAGATACACAGATGATAGAAAATGTAGGTAGATAGGCTTTTGTGAGTAGGCAATTTCAAGATGTATTCTGTCATTCTCAGGAACTGGAACAAAATAAAGAGAAGAATTCAAGTGTTAAATCCCTTACTTTCTTATCTTACATATGTCTCTATTTGCCATATTTGCCACATACCAATGTTTCTGGAAGGCTCAGAGCTTCTTCTCTTATAATCTGAACCCTATGTATGTTTTATACTTTGACTCTGCTATTGTGGCTGCCTAGGTTCTGACAAAACTCTCCTTGCTAATCATATTTCAGACTCAACCAAGGAATCATTTTGGATTTCCCACATACAGAATGATTTATCCTGGGGGTTGTACATGGCCAGATTTTAATTGTGGCCTGTATTGTTTCCTATCTGGTAATCAGACAGGACATTTAATCTAAATGTGAAGGAAATTTTAGGTAGATAGATGGATAAATAGATAGATAGATAGAAATAATCAACAACAGAAATCCACCTGAAGTTTACGAAGTATATTATAACCATATTTTGTATATCTGTGTTCCACATTATCTATGTTACTTATCACTGACAAGATAATAGGATTGATTTAACTTCAAAAAAATACAGTTAACTAACACAATGGCCATAAAAATTGTGAAACACTGAAGTAATTCTAATTCAGCTTTCTCAGACATTTTTACTATGTTTAATAATATTTAACAGTTATAAAATGCCAAAAACTTATCTACATTAACTTAATTAAGTTCATGACTAAAATAACATAGCCTTTGGAGACAAAACTTGAGCATACCACACTCTGCTCTGTTTTGATCCAAATGCTTGAAATTCATATTTAGAACTTCTATTTAAAATATAATACTCATGGGATGGTAAACAAAAATGGGTTGAATTTTGGGGGTTTTGAAAATTGTCTATAGTTGAGGTGGCAAAAGTCCACATAAGGTTTTAAAGGGAAAAGGACACTTTTCAAACCCAAATCATCTAAGTGTTGGTGGACCACCCAATGCTAGAATACCAACAGTCATAAATACGAGTTGCCCTAAAGACACTAGAAGCCTATCACCAATTGTCGTTTGCTGTTTGTTCATTATTTCGGTCTTTAGGGAGGGAATTAGTTTAATACATCAAAAATTACCAAAAGAATTTAAGTGGTTCATTTATTTCTCTCACTTTTCTTCACTTAAAACATAATTTCTATGGTTTCATCATGTCTAGCTTGGTACTTAACTTTTAAAATTCACAATCTTGGCACCACAGTTGGCCAGCGATATATCTTTATATTCTTATGGGTCTGTTTGGTACTAGATACATTCAGCTTTCTTAGCTGTGTTAGGCTCACATTATTTCAAAACACACCTGTTTGTTGTAGCAATTTCGGAAATATCGTCACAGTCTTGAGTCACCCCATGTATGCTAATTCTGTTTCTTGTAAACGTGGAATTTATACAGTAAGGCAGTCAACTGAAATAAGACCAATAAATCAAATCTTTGCCTCTAAATATTACACCTTTTTCTTTCCAAAGAATATTTGAAAAGAGGCCTCATTACCCTGTCTGAAGAACTGCTCAATAATTAGAAAAAGTTTCTTAACCTTAATATTAGTATCTCAGAGAAGTGGGTGATTTTAACCTAAAAAGAAGGATGACTATCATCAGGAAATTTGAGGTTCAAAAAATGGACAGATCGATAGTATCAGGAGCAAGATCTATAGACAAACTATTGAAAAATGACTGAATCTCAGGCATTGTTGCAGTAGTGTTCATATGACAATTACACATTTTGAGGAAAGTTATTTTTGAAATCCACTAGGCCAATGTGTCTCAACTTTCTTTCCCATTGTATTCCATCCACATGTCAGATGATGCTTATGATGCTTGTAAAAGCCACACAAATTTGGTGGAAAAACTTTAAGAAAAGGTTCAAAAAGAAGAGAAAAGAAAAATCAGAAAAATACTGTAGTTTTAAGGCATAAGAATTAAATTATGCTTTTAAAGATCTCAACAATGTTTTCTATAAAGAAAAATAAATGTGGCTAAAATTTACTATAATACTAAACTTCGTTTCTTAAATATGAATTTTGAACTTTCTAGAATTCAACTCAACAAATATTAATAAGTTGAGCAACTTTAATACTAAAGGATATTCATAAATATGTATAATTTTTATTACAATATATAGAATGTGCAAGCTGCAACATATTTTCATAGAAAGAGCATCCTTCTCAGTAAGACATGCAAAATTGTAAGCAACCTTACTTTATCTAGTTTCACCTTTTTTTCATTAAAATTTTATTCATGGATAAAATTAAAAAGATAATGGAAGTACCTGTAATGTCGAAATTCACAAGTTCTACAAAACACCCTTAAGTACATGACTGTTAATGTCGTGGCAGTAATGGCTACTCACTGGAGGCTAATGAATCTGTGTGGTTCGGGCTGTCCCTGTAACTTCACTCACCCCTCTCAAAAACATATCATAATACATATTGAGTGCAAGTGATTTCATTTTAGGAATAAACTTGAATCCTCTTAGATGAAAAATTGTCATTCCTAAACTTTATACCTTTGATTATTATTAGCAATAGAGTATTGCTACACACCTCAAAGCAATATAGATACACTGTATCTGCTCTCAATTGAGAGCATTGTCATGGGACTGTTAGCTCCTGGAGTTTCCAGCATTGGTTCCTATTCATATCCCCAGCATACGACATAAGGAGGGCACATTGTCAGCATTCAATAACTGTGGGTGGAACTCAGCTCAACCTCTGTTAGATAACCCTACCATTGAAGAATTCTCCCGCAGCTAATTGCAAATGAGACTTGTCAAACATAGTTTTTTTCCTCCAGACTGGCTGTCAGCACTTTTAATCCATAGTAAAGTCAGCCTGCTTACAAAGGAAAACAAAATAGCTTACTTTCATAAAGTTTTGGAATGATTAATAAATTTTTTATAAATATGTGATATTTTGGTCTTCTGCATTTTGTCTCGCCTTTATTGAGATTTCATCAATGTACCAGAAGTGGGGTTGGCTACTTACCTTTGAAAGTTTTGTGTTTGTAAATGTGTATGTGTTAGTAAAAGGTAGCATTATGTAAAATGTCTCTGGAAGAAATCCAGTAGGAGAAAGATGTTGATTCTACATGATGAATAACATGATGGGTAAATCTTAAAACTTGGGATTCACAGTTTAAATCCTTATTCTTGGGAAAGAGATTTCATTTCCAACCAGGTTATCCTAACTTTCTGCAATTCAGATTTGTAAAGTACCTTTTAAAATTCTGGAATTGTAATAAATGAGCCCTTATTCTCCTATCCTTTTCCCCATTCAAGGAACAGCATTTTCAAATTCCATCTCTACCTCAATTGAATGCCTAAAATAATCAATATATAGCATTATTTCACCAAACTTTTACAAATACTTCGAAATGTTGGCAAAACTTTGTGAAATGAATAAACCTACATTTTTAAAACATATTTTACTTCAAAATATGTAAAAGCACCCCAAAGAAGACAGAAGCTACTAGATCATATTGAACAGGTCTCTTATGACAACATAGATAATGATGTCCAAGAGCAGTATAAAATTTTTTCCCTTCTTTTTGGCTCAACTGATCTGGAATGCCTACTGAAATGAAAAAACACAGTAACATTCTATAAATTTCCCAGTTTTGTGCAAAACAGCATTTCCTAAACTTGTACAATCTCAATTGTGAATTACATTTCAATGTCAATACCAGGTTAATTTTCTAAGAACACTCTGTGGAAAAGAGGTTTAGTTTATGTGCACAGCATTATGATAAGCAATTTTCATAGGTTATCTCATTTAATTCTCACATCTATGAGACAGATATTATTAAAATCCTCATTTTACAGATGAGAAAAGAAAGCTTAGGGAGATTAAGCCATTTATCTAAGGTCATACACCCATTATGTGGTAAAACTATGTTTTAAACACAAGTCATTTGAACTTCAAAACCCAAACTACTAACCACCTTGTACTTCTCTGCATGAAAAATCTTCAGTTTGGGTTCTTTGTTGTCCACTAGACAAAGAAAACTATACAAGGTAATAGATCCTTAGTTTTAGTGGCACCCTATTTTTCAGACCATATAGAGTAGAAATAAGAGAATCAACTTATTTTATCACTCCAGTGGAATATTTGCTTTAAAACACTCCTAAAAGAAGCTAAATATTAAAAAAAAGGAAAGAAAAGGCTAAACTTAATCTAAGATATAAATTAAAAAGAGCATTTATTACTACTTTAAGCAACATTATGTCCAATGTTTTCTTTCATCTCATATCCTAGAAACATATTTTCTTAGAATCAGCCATTTTTTTCCAAGAAGTTTCATGTATATTTATTTCTCACTATTTCACCATTCCAGAACCGATTATGTTGTTATGTTACCCTCTGGCAAGGTTTACAGAAAGTGAAACCTCATAACCTCTTGACAAATTTTCTTCTCTCTTCTTAACTGGAAATGAAAGAGTGCAAATTTGTGTTGAATGAGATCCAACTCAAGGATATGTCAACTAAAGAGAAATAGACTTTTCAAACACTTCCTCCCCTCTTTTTCTCTGAAAATACAAAGAGGACAGTTCTCCATGGGGACTTTTCCTTTCAGCTTAACAATACTTGAAAGTTGAGGCTCCCTCCACTTTTACCACCTGTTTAAAATACCCAAGCTTTCCTTGGCCTATTGCAGCAAGTGGTCTGTAAATTCGAGCAAACTCGGGTTTCTTACATTCCTCCCACCTGCCGCATTTTCTTAACAGAAAGCAAAACATGTTGCAATTGTATGTATTCCTGTAAGCCTACAGAGATTCAGAGTTCTAACAGACATTGCTTTACGTTTTTAAAATAGGACAAAGCAGTTCTGAAAATAGTGAGGTTTTGGGGTAGATCTGTTTTTAAAAAAGACTTAAATATGGTAAAATCAATCTAAAAACTGTTCTAGGCAGCTGAGAGGCTGGGGATAACAAGAGCAAAGGGAATAAAGAGAGCTCTGAAGAGCCAGTACCAGTTGCTAATACTTAATCTCTTTAAATAATGAATTAGCTGCTCATATCTACTGTGGCTGCTAAGAGAAAGCACTTTCTTTGTGGAGTGAAGTAAAGCTTGAATACCCATGAATTATTCAATATAAAGTGTGCCAGTTAAAATGCCTTGATATTGGAAGTCAAGTGTAAGATTATCTCTTGTCTGTCAAAAAGCATCTTTACCATGTTACTGAGCCCTAGAGGAGGGGCCCAAGGAGTGAGGAAAGAAAAGGGAAAAGCCATCTAGAAACAACGTAATAAAGCACCAAGTATTCAAAATGAGCTGGGAGCAGCTTCCATGCTTTGGGGGAAACCTCTGTTGACATGCCCTCTTCAAGCAGGTCTTACTGCTTATTGCATAGTGACACCTCCTCCCTGTGTCCCCCACAATGATAAGGCAAAGTTGACTAAGTCCTTTCCATGGGAGACAATAGATACGAATTCACCAGCCATTGCTGACTTAAAGAAATACTTTCCCTCTTCAGGTGTCTACTGACAAAGTTAAGTGATGACCTTTTGATCAATTTAGAATTTTTAAAGCAAAAGTGATTAACCACAAAGCATATTGGAATGTAGACCATGGCAAAATTTCAAGATACAGCATTTTATTATCTATTACTCTATGAAGTGTGTTTGTATTCAGCAGGCTGTTTTTTTTCCCCTAGATATTCTGCCAAATTGACCCTTTTTGTATAATTCAGAGAAATAAACTAATACACAGAAAAATCAAAATCCTAAAATAACTACGCTCTTTTAAAAAGTGAAGTACCCAAAAATTGTATATGCTATGCTTTCAAAGAACATTCATTAAGCACTAGTTATGGGAAGGCACTGTTCTAGGTCCTGGAACTAAAAAGATCAATAAAGTTAGTCTCCTTTCTCAAGGTGTTTGCAACATTTAGGGAGAAATAGATGCATAAACATTAACACATTGACTGCCACACAAAAAAATCAGAAACTTTTCCTCAGGGCCACGGTGTTTTATTACAAAAATAGAGTAAAAACTTCAATGTACTTTAAAGGTAAATATAAACAGAAAAAAGAAATTGTATTGACTTCTATTCATTTAATCCACGTTTTTAGAATTAAATTGTCAATATTAATTGTAACAATAAGAACAACGACAAGTAGGATTTTATATATGCTTCATGTGGCCCCAGGGTCAAAACTAGAGTGAGTTAAATACAGCTCTCATGGCACTGCATGTGATAAAATCCATAAAGTGTCCTAGATGATATGACAGAACATCCCAAAAGAGGGAGAAGGTTATTCTGTTTGAGTGGGGAATGGGGACAGTCAGAGAAAGATCATAGAAAATATAATGTTAGCTGTTAGATTTGAAGGAAGAAGGATGCTCTGGTTCAGGGAGGGAGCTGAGGATGAATAAAGGCAGAGTGCTGTGAAAACCACCTGGCATGTTCAGAGAACTGCAGCCGTCTGGGAGCAAGGGAAGCATCATCTATCTATGGCCAGTAAAAAACAGGCTGGGCTGTAGCCACTGATCGGGGATACCCTAACCATTTGAATTGTCTTTTACTGCTTAGAGAACAAAGTTCAAACAATTCAGGGGGTTAGGGTTAGGCAGAAGATGTACATCATGAGGTTCTTGTTAATAAAGTTCCCTTTGATGGCGAAGTGGTGGGAAGTCTAAGAAGATGCACAGCTGGGAACAGGGAGACCCCCTATGCTCCACAAATCAATGCCACTGAAGTGAGGATGAAAAGGGACGAGAAGATTGATGATTAAATAATTGTGAGGAATGACAGGAGCAGAGGGATCGAACTAAACTTCCAGGTATCTGAGTCAGATAAATGTATAGAAGGCAATACTAGTCCACTAGATAAAGAGTAAAGGAAGCACAGTAGGTTAGGAGATAAAGACAATGAGTTTAGTTTTAGGTGATTGACCAGACATGTCCAACAGGCATTTTGATACTATAGTCTGGAACTCAGATTGGGCTTGGCTGAAGACACAAACTTGAAAGTCATCCACTTGCACACAGCGAATGAAAATATAGGGATGGATGAATGAACCAGAAAAAGTATCTGGGACACTTGCGAAACTGAGGGCAGGTAGAGGAAGAAAACAGCACAAAGAAAATTAAAAATTTAAATAAGCACAAGAAAAATATAAATTTTGGTTTGAAACTAAGAGAGGAGGAAGCTTTAAGAAGAAAGAAGTGGTCAACAGATTCAAATGTCCCTTAGATGTCAAGTATGAGTATTGGCATTATCTAAATGATGTGGCAATTAGGATCATTGGTGACTTTTGTCACAGCATTTAGTTTACAATAGTGAAAATGAAAACCAGATTATACAGAATTAAACAGGATAATAAGAAAGCCAGAACAGTTGAGTATAGGCAATTCTTTAGAGAACAGGAGCAATAAGAGGTATAGTGGGTAGAATCGGGTCCCTCAAAAAGATATGTTCGAGCCCTAAATCCCTGGTACCTGCGAATGTGACCTTATTTGGAAACAGTGTCTTTAAGAGGCAATTAGCTAAGCTGACAATCCTTGGCATCCCTTAGCCTGTGATGGCGTCTCTCCAATCTCTGCCTCTGCATTCACACAGCTGTCTTCCTTCTGTGGCTTCCAAATCTCCTCCTCCTAACAAGGACACCAGCTATATTGGATTAAGGGCCCACCCCACTCCACATGACCCGGTGGTAACCAATGACATCTGCAATGACCCTATTTCCAAATAAGATCACATTCTGAGGTACTGTGGGTTAGGAATTCACCATATCTTTCTGGAGAATACAATTCAACCTATTATAGTATCTCAGAGACAAAGCAATCTAGCAAATAGATACAGATACTAAAATGAATATGAAAAAGGACCTAGATGTAGATATAAATATAAATATGAATATATAAAATAATTGAGGCTGAGAGGTTTTATTCACTTACCCAAGCAATACAGCAAATTAGTATCACAGCCAGCATTAGAACCCTGGTCTGCTGATTCTGTTAGGAGCTTTCCGTGTTGCCAGCACACCTGTACAACTCATTCAATGGTTCATTTTCCCCTGTAGATATATCCAAATTCTTCAATATGGTCTAAGGATTTGCATTTGCATGGCCCCAGCCTCAGCTCAAGCCATTTTTCCTATTCTTCATGCCCAAGTAACACCGGCCTTTCTCTAGTTCCATAAACCTCCTGACCTCCTTACTGCTTCAGTCTCTCCCGTAGTGCTAGTTCCTCCCCCTGGAAGGTGATACTCACTCCTTGGCCCAACGCAGTGCTGAGCACCAGGTTTAGTTAAATTCTCCTGTCATATTTGTCTGTGGCATCCTTATTTTTTGGAAAATTTTCACAGTCACAATTAACGTTTTATGTGTTTAGTGTATACTTTCCCTAACAGATTGTAAGCTCTGAGAAGTCAGGAAACCTGTTAACTTTCTCAAAAGCCTAGCAGAGTGTTTGGGGCTGAGAGGGTATTTAGTATGCATTTACTGAATAAAGGAAAGAGACCCCCCACACTGTCAGATGCCTGACAAGGCATGCTGGACCTAGCGAGACACTTGGCTCCCTGCTGTTCCTCCAATACATATTACATTATCATGGGCTACTCTCTCTTTCTGGAACATTCTTACCCCAGATATCATCTATATAGCTATATTCCTTTCCTTCTTCAAGATTTTGTTCAAATGTCATCTCAATGAAGCCAAATCTGGATTCAAAGTTTTAACCCCAAACCATGACCCTGCTATACTTTTGTTTAATCCATAGCACTTATCACCTAGCATACTGTAATTTACTTATTTATTATTTGACCATTCATTGTCTTCCTTCTATTAGTAAGAATGTAAATTCTAGAACAGGGATCCTTGTCTTTTTATTCAATAATGTATCCCAACCCACCAAGACAGTGTCTGGCATGTAGTAATCTTTCAAAAATAATTAGGAAATGAATGTATTCCAGTCGGCTAAAGAGGCATTATTAAAACTATCTTCTATTTAAAAAATCAGTACAGACCCTTCAATGCCAGCATCAGGATGCAAAAGAAGTGGAAACAGGCATACAGTATAAATTTTATCTGATGTTATCTTTCTTTTAGAGAAAAAAGAAAATGGCTATATTTTATATGCTTTATGGCCCACATAAAAATGTCATTTTCAATCAAGAAGAGACGTAGTAAAGTAAAAATAATAGCTAACCTTTGTTTTCTAGTATTATTTGGCAAAAAAAAAAAAAAAAAAACCTAAGTATGAAATTCAGTAACTGAACTAATTCCTGATCCTTACTGACAACTTAAATCACTTGACATATTGCAATACTTTTCTGCAATTTCCAGTGATTTGCTTAAAACCTGCTTCTACCTAGTACTCAAAGCACATAAAATAAAGCCAGCTTAGATAAAAGCACTTTATGGACATTTCATAAATCTAACAAAACCATGACAATGAGCACTGCCCCAATGTTTACATTTAGATTTAAGGGTAAATTACAGTAGTAAAAGAAAATCTTGGAGCAATTAGAGTTAATATACAATTTCATGTGGTTATCACCTTTTTTAGCTCTCATGGTCTCTGTTGATGCTCAACTGCCTGAATTGCTCTGGTCAGACAAGATGTTACTCTACCAGCTGAAGGCACCCCACCTATCCACCAGCCCCTTCATTGCCTTGCCATGACAGCCTCTGCTTGCAACACCGTAGACAAGTTTTCTTGAACTCAGGCTCCTCCAAAGTTATTTTGTAGCTTCTTCCAACACACCCACTTTCTCCTTCATTAATTCTACTCCCCTGACACCATCTTGATCAATGCTTCACAGCCAAATACCAAACAATACCAATGCCACCATTTCTATCTTGGCCAATGAATGTCAATGCTATTTTTTCCACCTGTGTTCTCACCACTTGATTCTAGCAACTAGGCAAATGAGATCTGAACTTTCTGAACTTTTTCATTCCCTAGTAAAAAGTCACTACAATGCCTCTGATGTGGTCAGAAGAGGACTGACAGGGAAGCCTAACTGAGTAAGCTGAAGTACTGTCCTAAAAACATTGTCTGCTCTATTAGGGAGCCAAATCAATCCCAAGTCAGCATAGGCTAGTTCTTCTGAAGGCCTTTTTCAATACTAAGCAGGGTAGACAAGAATTTCCTCCACAGTAAAGTCTGGCTAGATCCAGACTCACTAGATTCCAGAACCTACGATGTCTCCGACTTCCCCATGTTGTGGACAGTTATGCACTACCAAATAACTCAAGAAATTATGCAAAGTTTATAGAATATAAGGCACTTTTGCCATCTGCCCTTTTCTAACTGAATTTAATTTGCAAAGAAATCTGTTTTGGGGTGGAGTTCTGCAGCTAGATTTTCAGTACAAGTATATAAATACAGAGTACATCAAAGTTCTGTTTTGGGCAATGAACATTGATGCTACTCACTTCTCATCAGTCCCCAATACTTAAGGAATAATTTAGTTTAGTTCATTTGTTTCTATGGTGGTGATATGTTTGTACTGAGTCCTCAGAAAATCTGTTTTCCAGCCCAGTCTATAGCCTGTAGAATGTTAGGGTTTTTTTTGTTTTGTTTTGTTTTCTCTTTGTGAGATGCCCTTTAAGAATTAGAAGCCTGGTCTATGGCTACAACACTATTTAGGTATGTATAAAGTAAGCTCGTTCTTGTAAAGGATAAATTCTCCCCTTTGTTTATTTAGCACTGTACTCAAATTAACTGAGCTAGATGACTCACATAAATCAATATACTATAATACCATAATACTGAAATTGGAACACAAGATAGAGATTAGGCTTCTAAAACAAGTTAGAAACCCAGATATTAGAACTAGAGAATGCATCTAGGCTTAAACTAATAGCAAAAGTGATGTCACTCTCAATCCCCCAGTATTGGACCACAACTCCAAGCCCTGGAGATTTGACTTCTTTATTATTGTAGCTTCCCTTTACTCCCTCCCCACAGCCACTCCTTGGATCAGACCATCAACGCTCTAACTTCGATCACTAACACAGCTTCCAAAAAGATCTCCCTGCCACATTCACAACTGAAGCCAGAAGGACCTTCCTAAAATGAAAATCCAGTTGTGTCATTACCTTCCTTCTTAAAATCCTCCAGTAGCTCTCCATAACTTTCAGAAGAAAGTCCAAACACTTTCACATGGCACAAAATGAGGTCTTGTATGATAATGTTTTTGCAGACTTGGTAACTTCCTCTCCCTCATTCATACCCTACTAGTGTGCTTCAGTAAAAGCACACTAGTCACCAAAACGCCCCACATCCTGCCTTACTTCTGTCTTGAAGTTTCTATTACTGTTTAAAAAAATCAAATTTCCTTGGAAATTAACATTTCATGAGGTGACATTTTATAGAAGGTAGAAGAAAGGAGAATCGTTGCTGATTTCATGACTTTCCTAGGCCAGAAATTCTCTAATGTAATTATCTATATTATTAAAGTTAAATATGATAGGGCTTCATAGATTTGGGAAAGTGTTGGGAAAGTTGACTTAAATCACCAATGTAGAAGCCATTTATACAACTATAATAAGCTATAAAATTATTTTTTACACCTATACTGAATCTATTTTTATTTTAAATGTATGTTTTCTGAAATAATCAAGGTGAAAGCCTCAGATTTTTGTTATGAATAAACTATAGACAGTCACAGTGTATCAACTTGATCTAACTACTTTCTGAGCTGACAAGTCTCTGGCATCTGATGAAAACACTCCTGCCCCACAGCAGAACAATATGTGGACAGGATTTCATGGTGTTCTAAAAAGTATTCAAAAGAATGTTGAAAATCTTTTTAAATGTATTTTGCTTTTTATAGGTAGACAATATGCTTTTAATATTTGATTTCCCATTTATTATTAGAAAAATCTCTCAAATGTTTTGACACATTTTGAATTGCAGAACTAACAAGTTTTTAAATATTAATAATAAAATATAGATATACTACCTTCAATATGGCAGGAGGGAGGATTACAGGTGGGAAGAGCAATAGATCCAAACGTGGAGAGAGGGAGAGAGAAAGAGAGAAAGAGAACGAATCTTTGCCTAAGGAACTATCTGCTGTAAAACTGAATAATTTTTTTCTATGAATACTTCATATAGCTTTAAAATTAGGTCAATATTTGAGAAGAACGGGTATAAGAAATCCATATCTTTGAGGTTTGAAAATATCAAGGAAGAAGTTGGGTAACCAAAAAAAGAAACTGACCAAAAGAAACCAAGAAGGATTGCAAGATGTGTAAAATGCCCCAAAGGTAGCTATACGTGTGTGTATAACTGGCATTTTTCCCAGTTCAAACCATGAGGCTGCTATATTTGTCACTCAGTAAAAGGAAATAAGCCTAACTTACCCTGATGAAAAAGAGATCCCTTTAACTAAATATTAAGATATACTAGATTTCAACATCTCCCTCTTTACCAACACTCAGTAAATATTTATTTTTACTATTAATCTCAAATCCTGGAATTATGCTTGTGCAGAGATGCAATAAATCCTAAAGGAGTCCTCCAGGTAAAATTTATGCAGCCAACATATAACTTCCCTTTGGATTCAATTTCAAAGAGAAACTTTGAGTTTTAAGGCTGGTAATATATTTTGGGAATCATGTTATCTTTCTGTCTTCCATGATGGTTCCAAAATTAAGTAAAGCTCTTTTCCTGCTCAGAAATATCCATTTTTAGAAGATTAGTGTATAAGGTTTTCGGGTCATTTGAAACTAAATCCCCTACATCACAATATAATGCCAAATTGCTATAAATTCAAAATGATCTATGCCAGAAATCCCAAGTCTGATAATCATGATTGTGACCTCTTTTATTTTTGTAATAACAGAATATACATATAATTTGCTTACTATTTAAAAATGTATCTTATTGCTTTTCTCTTACTTCTTATAACATTGTCTTGCCCTATATTAGGGTAATATAGTCCTTCATTTTAGAGAAATATACCAACAAAATAAGAGAAATTATAGAAGGTTATTTCACTAGATGTAATTACAAGATTAATGCCCAGATTAAAATCTTCAATTCAAATACTACCCATTGAGAATGTATGTATCTTAGAGAATTTTCACTTCTACAACCATTTTCCTTCATTGAAAATAAGCCTACTCAGATGCATACTGTAAATTTCATTTTATAACAGATGTTCAACTAAACTATTTCTCCCATACCACTACTTTTGACCCAAGTATAATCTTCAGGGATTTGCAGAAACAGATATTGAGAAAGAAAAAAAGTTTATACATCCTATCATATAGATCATCATAGCAATCTAGCTGTAACTGTCTTTCTCTTTGATTTCCCCTTATCCATTACACAAACTAAGTGATTCTATCTGCAAAATGTTAGGCAAAATCTTTTGGTTTGGGAATTAAAAGCCTCCAAAAGCTAGTATTACAAAGATCAGCTAAGTACAATGTTTCTCATGGCTAGTGGGAATTTATTTTGGCAATCCTCCAAATCAGAACTGACTTAGAGAATGAGAAAGACCCCTTAATGACACAGGGGGGAAAAAAGGTCCAACAAAGAAAAGTGTATATATAGTTATCTACTTCCCTTATTTAGGAAAGCAGATGCACAACTTAGGGCACTCATGAGTTTGGATTTTCACATTGTACCAGCTTTTTCAACTTGTATATACGTAAGTGTGTTTGCTATTGTATCTTATGCATATATATGAATTATGTATACACATATAAATGTAGTCATGGTATTTAGTGTGAATAAACATTTTATGGATATGTTCCATTATACGGCATACATCGGAACCCATCAAAGTTTTTAAAGCATATTCCCTGTTAACTCATTTATGATGCTGACAAGTGTCATATTAATAATGATCAGATGGTGTGTCCTAGAACTCTTCAGTGTACTTCCACGCCCAACATATAGGGTTACATTTTTAAAATTACAAATTACAGAAACATTACTATCTTTCTATTCAAGAGACACAAATTAGTTATGGACGCAAATAAATGAAGAAATCCTGAAGGAACCATCTAGGACAGATTCAGACACGAATGCACGAGGAGAGTAAGAGAGTGTTATCACTGGTGTTAAAACCTTTAGTTCTACTCCCAAGTTGTCCAAGTGCTCGTAATATGCAAGCACTTTACTCCCACTGGAGCTGTTTTCTTCCAGAGCATTTTCATATATATTGTCATGTTTTAAATTTCACAGCAACCATGAAACATACAAGAACAATCATTATTCCATTTTAGAAAGAAGAAAACAAGCCTATGTTAGGTTAAGTAAGTTGCTTGAAGTCATGGCATCAAGATTAGAATCCTCAGGTCCAACTATAAGACTGTAGTATTTCTATAGATACACCAAGCACAAATGCTTCCAGCAATGTGTGGATTCCTCAGTGAAATTTTTATCCTCGAACACAACACAAATAGCAAGTAAGTGAACTGGGAAAATCAGACTCGATTCACATCTTTTATTCTCAAGTCATGGTCATTAACTGCTCAGTCTTTAAATACCTTTCAAACTCTATTGCTGCTTTTTCTTGGGCCAACAGTAAGCACTTTTATAATACATCACGATTTAATTTCTCTTTATTCATTATTATGTGGCTGGAGTAGAAGAAAGACATTTCTTGCCAAAAAGAGAATGAGGAAAGATTGACTCTTCTAGGTGTTAAATTGTGTGAAGAAGTAGATAGAAGAACAGGATGAAACTCATATGTTCTGACTTAAGTACTCTAGGCACAAGTCCTGGAGAAGGGAGACGTGTTAGATATTTTGAGGGGAACACCTAAAGCAAAAATACTTTGTCCCAGTTCTTATTTGGAACTCTAGGAAGAGATGGCTTTGTAGCAATTCCACCACTACCATTGACTTAGGAGTTCCCAAAGCAGAACAATGGTGATGAAGGACCTGAGTTAACACTCCCAAGCTGTACTCTCCTATGGTGCAGAAGGGACTTAAAAATTCCCTTGTGCCCTAAAGTGAACATGGAAAATATTAAACAACTGAGAGTCCAGTTGGGGAACATGCCAACAGTGTGGGAAAGGCAGATGGCAAATGGGGGTCCTAGCCCCACCCTAGGCATTCTTCAGAGCCAGGAGAAGCCAAGATGGGACATGTTAGGGCTGGGTGAGCTCCTCATAAGTACAAAACTCAGGCCCTGAAAACGGACCATGAGGTGTACCAGTTGTGAACTACAGCAAGTGAGAGACCAGGATACCCTATAAACTACCAACCAACCACACCTCAGCAGAGACCAGCTACCCAGCAGCCAACATCAGCACAAAATCAAGAGCAACTCTCCCACACCAGTGCCCTGGGAGCGTCAACATTTCCCATGGCCCTAATTGCTACCCAGGAAGAAAGGGAAAAGATCTGAGGAGCAATCAGAAAATTGAAGGTCTGAAGTACCCCAAACCCTGTAAGTTTAAAGATACAGGCTAGGATTTTTTTTTTTCCTTTTACTTAGCATATTTAGGACAGGATGTGGAAGGTATTAGCAAGAAAAATTATACCAGTTATATAATAAAGAAGTAATGTTTTCTTTGACATTTAAATAAACTATACGTGCATTTTTAAACCACTACAGAACCAACATACATTTGAGATTCAAAAAGATGAGAAGTACATAAATAATCCTCCCTATTTTTTAACCTTTTCCTCCTTGGTCACTCTGCTATTTTTCTTTTCCATTCTCCCACCTTGCCTTTGAAATAAGATGACACAGAACTGAAACACAGAGTGGCCCTTGAAAGTTATGAGTATTTGTTCTGTTCTGCTATTAACTCGTTTGGATACCAAAGCAAAGAAATTACATTTTTCTGCACTTTATTAAATGCTCTAAAGTGGGGATTACATACCAATTCACTTTAAACAGAGTTGAGAGCAAGAGCTTTAAAAAAAAAAATGCTTGCAAATCACTTTGCAAATGTTATACAATATAAATAAATTCTATATTTTTCCAACTGCTCCCAAAAGAGAATGAGGGCCTTGTCCTACTCTCCAGAGGTCAGGACAAAGTTAGGAGAAGAACTCCCTTCTGCTCTGTTACATTTCCTAGTACCTATTGACCGAACCAGATGTTGGCAGGTAGAAAATCTGAGACAGCTGGTTATCCAGCCCCTTAGGGCCAAGTGTTCCAAAAAATCACTTTTTTTACAGCATACATCCTGATTCAGAATCTCTAAGCTAATTATCAGGGTTGTGATTCTCAACCTAATCATTTCTACTATGCCTCCAGAGTAAGATGGAATCTAAAAATTAACACTTAGTATGCGGAATTGTACACAGACAAAATGCAGAGGGTGCACACAGGTTTAAATCTTTAAGGCAGTTTCCATTAATATTTATGTTCCTCTTAGGTTTATACTAATAAAACCATCAAAAACTGTTTACTGACCTCCTACAGCATGCACTGCACTCGTGTCAGAGAGACAGAAAGAAGCTTTCCTGTCCCTTGTTGAACTCAGAATTTACAGAAGTTGTAATGCAGACAAAGAAGCAGCTTCGCACATGACCTTGCACAGAAGTGAAAAATAACGGACAAGCAGACTTCAGTTTGTGACTCTGGGCACAGGGCAATTGGTAATTGTTGCTATGGCCCATGTCATTCTTTTCCTGGTCTGTCCAGAAAGACTATGTAGAGTCGACAAGTTTCAAACTGTGTAAGAAAGAATGAAAGAGGTGTGGTTGGCTGAGAAGAGTGTGAAATTATACTGATCATAGAGAACAGGGATTGCAAAAGCTCGGAGGGAAGGAATAGAAAAACATTTTTCTGACAGTGGTTGAAATTTTGCTTAGTGCTAAGAAGATATACAATTCATATGCAACCCTTTATATATCCATATCAGGACACCCAATGGGGACAGGGCAGTGCGATGGTTAAAAGGGAAATCACATTACCCAGGGTCAAAACCTGGCTGCCCTACCTACCCCTTCTACAACCTTTGGCAAGGTACTTACTTACCTGCAGTTTCTTCCTATGTAAAATGGGGATAATTTTTAATCCCTGGAATTAAGAGCTAACACGTGAAGTTTTTAATACAGTGCTTGACACAGCACTGAATAAAATTAATTGCCGCTATTATTGTTGTGATTGTTATTTAGAAATGGATTTCTGGGATTGGTCTTAGAAAAATGTGAATCCCAATTTCATTTCCAATCCCGGCGTTATGCAGAGCCTAAATTTTTTTTTCACAAAAAGTATAACAAGATTGCTTATTAATCCTTCTAAATGTATGATTCATTTATAAAATAAGTGTATTAATATATTTATATCAAGATTTTTTTGAAAATTAAATAATATCATTAGGTAACATGTTTAACATAGTTCCCGGCACATAATAAGTGATTTAAAAAACTGTGAGTTGCTCTTATCATCATTGTCTTTTCTGTTATTTAACATTATCAATCAGGCAAGGAAAAATTGAGGCTCAAATGAAAGACATGATATTGAGGGGGAAATGAAAGAAGGATGTGTGGAGGATATGTTTTTTCTGCCTGCATTATGCAAACTGAGAGATGTGGAATTGATTCTTTCTGGGTGCAAATAAAGACTGGGTAAATGATGGAGCTGAGAGAAGCAAGAGCCTTGATCCTGATCTTACAAGGAATTATGATTATGCTTTTACTACATTCATTGTTTGTGCTAAATGCTTTCCCAACTTTAGCTCTTCTAATCCCCAGAACCGTGGAAAATTGGAGCTATTATCATCATCCCTACATTTTCACCAGAGAGAGGGAGTAACTTCCGCAGAGTCTCATGACTTGTAGGAGACAGAGTCAGGACCTGAAGCCAGGTCTATCTAATGTTAGTTCAGAGTCTTACCTACCATGCGACACTCAGAACTTTGAAGGAGGAGTAGAGAAACATGAGGAAACAGAAGAGCAAAGGTGTTTGTGAGCCAGTGTCATTAACTTAAAAGCCAGAACTGTCCAAGCATTCTCTCATTACAGACATACCCATCCCTCCAGAAATGTTTGGTTTTAATCATTGAAAACCATGTATCATTTTAGAATGTTTTTCTAGGAGGTTCAATGTTGAAAATTATTCTAATCATGCTGGAATCTACTATAGTATTTCACAAAGCCTTTTCTAAACAGTCCCCAGGTGAAAAGGGAACTTAGGTTAACTTTGAAAAATTAAGCCTAGTCACCAAAAGCAAGTAACTAAGTAAATCGGTAAGACAATGCAGAAATGCATACATACGTAAATAAAATTAAGCATTTAAGACAGGAAATCAAACTTAAACAAAACTCAACTACTTACAATCATGAGATACTGTCTAATCTTCCACAGACATTTTCAATTTCTTCATCAATAAATGTCAAAAGTAGAAAATACCCAAAGACTGAAAAACCACAGCATCTGCATGCTAAATAAAAGTACTCTGTATTACACTGTCAAGACAACTCACGATCAATGAAATAATGAATTATGTGACTGTTTATCCATGAGTACTATTAAACTGACCATAACAAACTTTTAAATAAATTGAATCCCTCATCTTAAAAATTTCTGGCTATGTGAATATAAAATTATGGACCAGGTAGTAAAGTTTTTATTTTTCCAATTTTGGTTCAATTACTTTTTTTTTTTTAACACCAAGTAAATGAGGAGAAGCAAGAATTGTAACTTATTTTACTAAGTACCAATAACTTTAGAGCACGTATTACAGATTCCAGTTAAATTAAAAATTGAGTCAGGTAGAATACACAATTACATCTTTCCACCATCCTCATTAAATTTCAGTTCAACGGGGAATGCTGCCATTTCTTCTTCCCATTTTCCTATTATACTTGTATTTTAGGCCAATACAACTGATCCTCTGCAGCAAGTATTCACAGACCTTCACCAAATAACATTATGTTACCAAGAAGCTCAGTGTTTAATTGTTTCTAAATTTTCTATACAATTATTGCTTTTATGTAAATGATCGGAGATTGTTTCTAAACAGACCCCAGGTGACTACTTGGCAAAAATCAACAGGCAAAGCTGAGGTCTAAAGTTTTCTCATGGGGCATCTCTGCAGTAAATTGTGTTCCTTACAGCAACTTCAGCTACCTAATTTTTCAAATCTTGCTGGAATAACAAGTGGCAAATTAGTGGATCTGTCACATGAATACTATTTGCAATTTACTCATAGTGCACCCTTACTTCACATTCAAGTTTTGTCTGGATGTAATTGACTTAACAAGCAAGTATTTATCACACTTACTGCTGGAGAACTTTAATTACCTTTGATCCTGCTGAACCTCACACCCACTTATTTTAAAAATTTTTGACCAGGTTAAAAAGTTACTTAGATAATTACAATTCATCTTGTATTAGCAATTTTTTAGTATAGAGCATTGAGTCTGTAGGAGTCCCACAAACTTATTTAAACATATTAGAAACCTGAGGCAAAATATATCCATGATTTAACAGTAAATTATAATATTCCAGAAGGTATTGGGCTGTACGGCAAAAGTAAATTCAATGGTTATACATTTTCAAAGCTGACGAGGTAGAAATATTTTGGAGAGTTTAACATTAGAAGCCTGTGTTAATGTGACCAAGACCTTGATGGGGTGTTGTAACACATTCCTCTTTATTAAAAAAGATAAATTAAATAAATACCACATGATCTTTAATTAATGGAGGAATCTACACTTTATGTCTCATCTTCTAGACTTTAATTTGTAAAGATGAAAAGTTAAAAGTCCTTTCAGGTGCTGGAAGTGTTCTGAACATAATTCAAGCAGTGAATAGCATTTAATTACTTGGCTAAAAAATTAACAGAACACCCAAAATATATTTTATGTATAAATGATTGTATGTTCAATAACTTGTACCCTAAGCTCATTTGATTTATGCAAAATTATTAATATGCATTCAACAATTGAAAAAATAAATAGGGCAGGTGATTTTCCTCACTTTTGCACTCGGTGGACTCACATGGTAGACTTGGGTATCAGAATGGGGAGATGTGGCTCCCTGTCCCCTCAGCTACCACAGTTCACTTACGCCTCCTCCGAGCAGCCCATCATGCTGACCTTGTTCTGGTGTTTAACACTATGCATTTTCAGTGTAGCATGTCCTGTATGCAAAACTAGTTAGTCATTTGTTTTTCAACTAAGAAAAGAGCAATTTTCTAAAACATTAGGAGTTAAATATGGATATTTTGGACTCAATGACACAACAGGTTATGTCTATCTCCCATGTAACAACTTTAAGGAAACTGTAGTGGTTTTTTGATCCTGTGCAATTTTTTCCCCACTTGTTCAATTAAGAACCTGATCCACACATGTAAAAGAAGTTTCCATTGTACCTATACTCACTGCAGCCACCTACTATTGCATGGATACCCTAGTTCTCTCAGCAGTGCCAAAAACATTTTTCTTCAGTGCAAAATAGATTACATTTAAATATTTATATCTGTATGGAAGCATCACATACCCATAATGCATCGCATGCTCATCACGCAATTTGATTTGAATATGTAAATCTCAGTAAATATGAATATCTAAATCTCAGAGTAGATTTCACATAGAAGAAGAATATAACTATAATGCAACTTGATATTTACTTAATGTTACAGCATAACCCAAAAAGTTAGTGCTAACCATCTACTGGCAAGTCCCTGCAAATGAGCCTTTCCTCAGCACACTGAAGAGCAGGTCTAGCATTCTATGCCAGAAGATTCTCTAGGACAGAAGACAGAGAAAATTCAATCAGAATTCTTCCTGGAAAGATACAGCTTGCATTTAGGTCATTCTTACTTAAAGGAAAATCAATTAGGGTTAAAAAAAATCAATAAACAAATATTTATTTTGTCTCTACTATATACAAGGAACTGTCTTAATTATTTACAGGACATATAAGGAAACACAAAATATTTTCACAAGAATGCAAACTACTTGTAAACAAAGTCATGTCCACATGAAAAGTAACAAGTAAGTTAGAGGGTAGTTAGAGGTTGTTGTAATACTGCAGAGGAAAAGAGATAAAGGCCCAGAGAAGGTCAGTAAAACTGGAGATAAGGAAGGGTTCTTCGAGAGACACCTAAGAACTAGATTATTCTTAGTAAATAATTGCAAAAACCAAATCTTTATGTGGAGTGTGACAGAGAGGTCAAAACTGACTCATTTCTAACTTGGAGTGGATGGTGATGACATCAACATAGAGAGTACAGGAACAAGAAAAGGTTTGGGGTGGGAAAGATAACACTGTTTCTGCTTTGTTGCTTTTGTTGTTAGTTTTTAGTATGGGGATTTGGGGGACTTTTAAAATACAGATATTTTAGAGAAAGTTGCTGATTATCTGTTTAAAGTAATTTAGCAGGTTTTACTCATCTGTGAATCCATGTCATATAGATGATTATTGAACCAATGGACAGAAATATAATTATCCAGTGAGAGGACAGAAATATAATGAATTGAACCTAGCAGTGTCCACATTTAGAGGCCCACAGGAGGAATAAGAATGGTGAGGTGAAGGAAAGAAAAATTTGTAGGACAGGGAGTTTTGAGTCCGGAGAAAAGAATAGTTTTAAGAAAGAGGGTCTGTCTGCTATTATGCTGTGGTCAAAGAAGATGAGAATAGAAAAAAAATTGGTATTCTTTTGAGCAATTAGGTCATTTGCACCTTTGAGAAGGGAAGAAAGGAGCAGGGGAAAGCCATATTTTATGCTAACAAAAAGGAATCAAGGGTTAAAAAATGAAATTAGACGTATAGATCAATCATACAAACAAGAAAGGAGAGAAATCAGATAGTCACTACAATAAGGTAGGAAATGTATTTCTCGAAGTAGGGGAGGGGAGAACCTTCCAATGAAAGATGATCAAGAACTAGGCATCTACTCAAAAGAACAAAAGACATTCTATAAAAAAGACATCTGCACTAGAATGTTTACAGCAGCACAATTCACAATTGCAAAGACGTGGAAACAACCCAAGTGCCCATCAATACATGAGTGGATTAATAAAATGTGGTATATGTATGCCATGGAGTTCTACTCAGCCACAAAAAACAATGGTGATCTAGCACCTCTTGTATTATCCTGGATAAAGCTGGAGCCCATTCTACTAAGCGGTGTATCACAAGAATGGAAAAACAAGCACCACATGTACTCACCATCAAATTGGATTTAACTGATCAACACTTAAGTGCACCTATAGTAATAACATTCATCAAGTGTGAGGCAAATGAGAGGGAGAGGAGGGGATGGGTATATTCACACCTAATGGGTGTGGTGTGCACCGTCTGGGAGATGGACACACTTGAAGCTCTGACTCGGGTGGGGCAAGGGCAATATACGTAACCTAAACATTTTTACTCCCATAATATGCTGAAATAAAAAAGAAAAAAAGGAATCATATAGTATCTCTTAAGGTCAATGTAAAACATAGATCCCTTTAGCCTCTCCCCACCTGCACCCCATCCAAACTCTCTCACACACACTCTCATCTCCCTCCCAGAGCCACACTTTCTAGTGGAGGCAAGACAGTTGAACAGGTTTAGTGTATCCATCCTGACACACATGACAGGACATCAAAGTGGCCAAAATGCCTTTCAGATCTCCTTAGAGTTGACGGTCATGAACATATGGAAAGAACTGTTCCTATTAATCTAAGAACAGCAAGTGTGGACTATAATGCAAGTTCTTCTTGGTTTAGCAGAGAAGAGGAGTCCCACTTCCTGCATGGGAGTGAGCTCCATCCTGGAATGCTGTTAAAGAGTTTGTGCCCAGACCATGCAAGCCCAGGCTAATCTCTGAGCATGTATATCTGTGGCAGATACTAGTAAGCTGGAGAAACAGGAAGGTTCAGTTCATATTCATCTTTGTATCCCTGGAACCTAACACAGTTCCTACCATGGAGCTTCAATAATTGTTGAATTGAACGGGGTTGTCTAAACCTTTGTTCTGTTTAAAATAACTCTATCAAACAACATGTTATAGTGACAAGAGTACAAGACTAGGGCACAGAGATTAGAGTTTCACTTCCACTCTGGAACTTTTTAATAAGTCTTATCTCTCTAATAGTCTTCTCAGCTATATTCCCATTCTGCCAACTTCACAGGTTTTTAAATGGGAACACATAAACAATGCATGTGAAAGTGCTTGGTATATTTAAAATACTATATAAATATTAGGTACATTTTAGTACTACTATTAATATATTTAAGGTGATCAGATGTTGACATAAAATCTGCATTTTTTCTCCAAGTTGGCTTAGCTCCAAGTATTATTTTATTCCTATTTACCCCTGTTTATCTAATCCCTGTTTGAAGTCTGCTAAACTATTTGCCTATTTATCATGGTGGCCCTAATTTGGAATACAGAGACTAATGGCATTGGAAAATTGCACTGAAAGGAGTCACCCATGTACTCTGATAGATCATAAATATGGATGACTGGAAAGTAAGATGCTTCGCTTAAGATGCAAATTAGCAGAGAATGAGATGCAGCGAGTTGTGCACCAGAGATTCAAATCCTGATGGAGAAGTCCCTGTAGGGTCACCAGACAAAAAAGCAGGTTTCTGCTGTCACTCCCCAGTGAGGCTGTAGACACTACCTCGGCCTGTCACACAGCACTAATTGAACAGGATACTAATAGGAAGGAAAGTGTGCCAGCCACATCCGTGAGTGAAGAGCTGCAAAGTCAGTCTAAGGAAGCACTCCACACAAGAGGCACACGAGCCCAGAACGACATCCCAGAAATCTGCAGCCAGACCACTCCCAGCAACAGAGCAGCTGAGAAAATGAGAAAGGCAGAAAGGGAGAAATGGGGGCTTTCCAGAGAATGCAAATAGCCGTGATGGGGATAAATCGTTCTCGAGGGAAATAGCTGTGCTCCGCAATCCAACCTTTCCCCCCTGCCTTCCCCTAGGTCCTCTAGCCCGCGGCCACCACCCCCGGGGAAGATTCAGATGCTGAGATTCCCCGTGTAATATTTCAGACAACAGAGGTTTGGAGTCCGTTTATTCATGCAGACATGGTAATAGCGTATGAATATGCAATCTTGAGTAGGGCCAATAGCAGAAAGAGGGAGAAGATTTAAAAGTCAAAGAGAAAGAGGGAGATCATTATGCAAAATGCAACTACAAAGTGTCTGCTACAAGAACTCTCAATAGAAGCAGAAAGTAACCAGAAAGCATAGTTTGAGTTTCATAAGCACTGGGATAGCTTCCTTGTTATTGCTTGGTTTGTCTGTACACCTTCCTTCCACTGCCTGTTACGCGTCTCCTCTCAGAACAAATGTTACAACCCAAACAGGCCGTGTTCTTTGAGACGTGGCAGTAAGTGGGAGGAGAGAAAACATGAGAAAGTAAGAATGAGAGCAGAAAGTAAGAAGGATCAGGGGGAATACAAGAGCCAGGGTTTGTTGTCATGCCTCCCGGTTGGTTGCCCATACACCTTTCCTGAATTCTGACATGGACGCAGGGCCACGTTATCAGGCCCACAGTCTCCAGATGTCAGGCAGAGTAACAGTCATCACTTGAGTCTATCTTAGCTGTCCCTTTTCCCACTGCCATCATCTGTCAACTGAACTGCAGGTTTCTCAAAAGCAGGTCACTTCACAAGATTCCTGATACTTCCTGCTTCTGGTCACAAGATGAAATCCCAACTGAAACTGCCCAGGAACCTGGGACAAAAAGGCAGCAAAGGAAGATAAACAAGAACACTTTTAGAGCTTCCACTCACTGGATTCCACACAATCCGATTTCATAAACATTTTGAATATCCTGTTAATAAAGGGGAAAATTAAGTTCGAGAAAATTTGTAATTTGTCCAAATCATGTTTAACACAAATACATTCAAAAGAATTCAAATCCAACAACCAAAGCTTCATTCTCTTAAATACGTGAATGGATATATAAAGTGACATGTATCCCACCAAGAGATCTTTATTGAGCCTCAACTATAATGAGGCTTGAAAAGTCAAAATCTTGCCATCAAGGATACTATTTATAATCGCTATAATCTGGGGGAGGAAGTCTGCATCAAATCAAGCTGGCTAGTGTAACATCACGTGCAAGATAACTCAGAGCCCGTAACCAGCATGGGGAACAAATCCCAGATCCCAGAGCAAAACAGCCTGCATATGATCCCCATGTGAGGAGTTATCAATGACACTACATAGCATATTTCAGGGAGGGACAAATGATAATAATTGTAGCTAACATTCACTGAACTCTTACTTTGTGTTGGGCACTAAGGACTATCTCATTTAATCCTTCCCATAATATCATGAGGTAAGTATTACAATTAGGAAACTGAGCACAGAGATATGAAGTAATTTGCTCAAGGCCACACAGTGAATAACTGGTGAGGTCAGGCAAGTTTCAAACCCACAGACTTGATGCCAGAGCCTCTGCTAACCCTGTGCTCCACGGCCACGGGTGAGTCCTCTCACCTCGCCATCACTTATCAATCCTTCTGTGTCCCTCAACCATCTTTCCTTCTACACAGGTCTCTCCTCTCCTGTGTCTTTCTTCTCTAAGGCTATCTTTATCTCCATTTATTTTTCCCTCCTTTTCAACATTTCTTCTCTCTTTCTCTCTTTCAGCCCTCTCTCCTTCCCTCACATTTCTAAATCAAACTAAATATGGAGTTCAAATAAGTTCTTAAAATGGTGACTCTATTTTATTTATATCCCTTGTTCTTAATTTCAAAGAAATTATGAGAAAAAGAGGTACCCTTTTATACATCTGTGTCTCTTTTCCCACAAGAGAAAATATCAAAACTAAGTTGCTTTTTACTTCTGCGTGGTCCTTGAATGATCTGTTTCTCAAGTCAAGGCTTACTGGTAACTCAAAAGGTTTCATACTATCCACAATTGGTGCTGTGGACTAAATTGTGCCCCACCAAAATTCGTACTTCAAAACCTTTCATGTAACTATGGTGAAGATAGGTCTTTAAGGGGGTGATAAGGTTAAACAAAGTCATAAAAGCGAAGCCCTGATCTGATAGAAATTGTATAATTACAAAAGAGGAAAAGACACCAGAGATCTCTGTCTCTGTCTCTGTCTCTGTCTCTGTCTCTCTCTCTCTCTCTCTCTCTCTCTCTCTCTGCCATGTAAGCTCACAGAGAGTTTGCAAGAGAGAAGGCAACTGCAAGCTAGGTAGTGAGCCCTCCCAAGGCACCAAATCACTGGCACCTTGCCCCCAGACTATGAGAAATAAATTTCCATTGCTGAAGCTACCAAATCTTTGGTATTTGTTACAGCACTCTAAACTGACTAATACAATTGATTTTAAAAATATGACTCGTCTTTATGTGAGAATTTCACATTTAAAGTGTTAGTGGTATGATTTCAAGTTGAGCATTCACATCATTACTGAACATTTTGAACTTACTGAGTTTTGATTAAGATGTGTCCTGGATAAAAAAAGAAATGTATTTCTAAAAAAACTAATATTTAAACCTGGTTCACTATTTAAATCACTTGTCCAAGATTTATCTGGCCATTTACAATAGAAAATCATTTTTCTGAAAAGCATAGAGATTTTGACAGATGTGATCTGGATCCTTCCCATGAGAAACAAGAAGAAAGGAGAAAGAGTTCCTTAGATTTATTTACATGTGGGTTTGAAATGGGGTGACCTTTTTCTCTGAGCTATTTTATTCAATATCCAGAAGATGACCCTGCTACCAATCCCATCCACATCTGATAAAAGAAAAATAAATCACTCGCCCAGCTATTAGATCCAGAACCTAAGAAGAACCTAACACAAGAAAAATACTCTTTTTCAAAGTTTCTTTATTTTCCTTGCTACCAGTAGTGTGAATAATACTGCGGTG
This sequence comes from Indri indri, assembly GCA_004363605.1. Taxonomy (NCBI): domain Eukaryota; kingdom Metazoa; phylum Chordata; class Mammalia; order Primates; family Indriidae; genus Indri; species Indri indri. The sequence goes on from RJWJ010003369.1 coordinate 65,674, forward strand.
CAGCCACTCACTAGGGCTGTTGAAACATCAAACAGCTTCAGAAATATACCAGTGGTTTTAATTATTTCTCCATCGGGAATCTTTGACTTCAATAAAAAGGGTAGTTGTTTGATGGCCAAACAGCAAAATAAAAGGAAAACAATATAGAGAACACTTCCATCAACATCTCCTTCTAGGTTCTGTGAAACTTCAGCTAACATGTTTTGATGACCTATTGGATTACCTCTGAGGGGCAGAGAGTCTCTGTGAACTCCTGCCTCCTATGCCATGAGATAAGCTGAGGAGGTCTGGAAGAGGAGGCCTTGCGTTCGAGCCTGACTCAGACAAGCTTCTTCTAATTCAGCCATAACCTTTGCTTGGAAAACTGTACGTCACGGCCTTGGCGGGCCCCCAAGCTTCCTCCTATGCAGTCTGCTATTTTTCCTCTAGCTTACCCAAAATAGCCAGGCAGAGATTTAGTACAGTTGGTGTGCCAGTGTTTATAGGCCCAAGTGTTTTCAAGTTTCTTTCTGTGGGCAAGCACAGATTTTTCCAGACTGGCAAGAACAAAAGGAAAGGTGGTTCTGGGCTTCTGGTTTTGTTTCCTGGAAGAGTTGTCGATCCACTTTTCCTTCTCCAAGGAACCCCAGTATTAGAAGACCTTTACCATGTTTAACCTCCCGCTGTATCTTCTTTTATCCTCTGAAAAATTCTTTATCCCATTCTGAAATCCAAGGTCTTGGAATTTTAGTGTATTATTACTAATACATTTAAACATATGTATTGTCTAGCATCCCACAAAAGCAAAGAAGTATAGAAATTTCTTTTGGGAAATTTTTCTGGTATACTATTTCTAAGTGTTCTATTTGCATTTATTCTAAAATGCAAAGTCCAATACAGTCGTGTGTCCCTTAACAACAGGGATACATTCTGAGAAATGAGTCATTAGGTGATTTCATTGTTGTGTGAACATCATGGAGCATATTTATACAAACCTAGATGGTGTAGCCTACTACTCAACTAGACTATGTGGTATATACTACTGCTCCTAGGCTACAAACCTGCACAGCATTTTACTGTACTGAATACTGTAGGAAGCTGTAACACAATGGCAATTATTTGTGTATCTAAAAACATCTAAGCATAGAAAAGATGATGCACTGAGCAACAACGTTATGATGTCCATGACATCACTAGGCAATAGGAATTTTTTCAGCTCCAATATAATCTTATGGGACCGCTGTTTCATATGTGGTTGATCCTTAACTGAAATGTCATTATGCCACCCTTCTGGGAGGAGAAATACAAGTGGTAGAAAAAACAGATCCCACCTTGAGAAGAGAAAAAATAGATTCGCTAACTTTTAATTATTCTTTCTAGAAGTCCTATTTCTTTCCTCTTACAATATTTCACCTTTATTTCCCAGTTTTGTAGAAATGGAGACCCCAAGAAAATGGTCTAGGTGTTTCCCAACTGTTATATTCTCTCTAGCAGGTTGCTACTGCTCTTGCAATTCCCCAATTACACCATTGCTGTTCCATCAGGCCATGCTGTAGAATAAAACGTGATAAATGCAAATTCATGATTCTGTTTAGGATTTGCACCCAGCTGTAGATAAAGCATAGGCTTTTGGCATGGAGGAAAAATGGCAAGAACAAAATTGCAGATTACACTTGGGAAGTCTTCCCTACTCAAAATCACTTACTTCTTCCTGCAGCTACAAGAAGACCACTCAGTGGCTCTCAGCTGCTATTTCTCCTGGTCAGGGCAGGATTATGATCTTCAGAGGCCCTAAGAACTCTACAGGTCCCTCATCCCCAGCCCCAGTACATCATTCAAAACAAAACCATTATCACGCTATGAGTGATTGTTTTATCTTTTTCAAAATTACACCAAACTCAAATACATGCAATGATTCATTTAGGTTCTTTCTAGATCTACAAATGTGTTGCGAGTTGTGTCTGGGTTTGTTTTGCTGGGATCCTAAGTGCTGGGGTCTTGAGCATCAATGTGTAATCTAGCTCCACCTTTGGCTCCTGGATTGGACACTTGTCCTCTGACTTTACCTCTATGTGAAATGACTGACCCAACCTGACATGGCTCATCCCCATGGAGAATGTCCCAGGAAAATGTTGAGAAAAAAACATCAAAGAGGATCAAATACCAATGTTTTGTCCAGCTGCCAATGTGGCAGCTCTCTAATAATAGGATGAAGGCACCAAAAACACTAGGTGTTTACCTTTATTTTAAAAACACCAGCTCTGAAAGAGAACTCTTCTTGGCAGAATACACAAACATTTATATTGAACCTTTCATTCCCAGCCCTTCTTAAGCATTACCCTGTTAATCTTCAAAGCAGCTACGTAAGGCAGGTAGAACTATTTGCTCTGCAATTTTAAATTCCCCACTTACTAAGAGTGGGAGAGAATGCAGCGACAGCACTATCAGGGCCGGTCGCAGACCCCTGGGCCAAGACCTGGCTCCCTCCAGACAGACCACCATCCACAGCGGTTGAGCCTCTCCTGAAGTGCCATCTTCCCAAGTCTTCCTGTCTACTCCCATCAACCAAACACCCTCACTTATCTCTTCTAGGGTTGCATCCATGTAAAGAAGCTTTCCATTAGCCATCACGCCTCAGCCCACATCCAAACTTGCTCGTCTTTCTAAAATCCCATGTCTTTGCCTATATGCTGAGGAACAGAGTTCATCAGAGAAGCGATTTTGTGTTATACTTTTAGTATACCATACATGTCACCCTTCTATTTATAGTTTGACACAGACCTTATAAAGATTATGTCTTAGTTCAAATGTAGTGATAGGGATAATATGATAAGCAAGAGGGTCTGGCAAATGTCCCTTAAATGACATTAGGCTACTGTAGGCTTTACCTAATCATTGGGTCTGTCCAGTGAAGTTAAACTGGGTAGATTGGAATGAAACTTAAATGTGTGTATCCCTTTAAATTAAGACTAACACTTTCTAGGTTTTTACTGAACTTTAACCTTCGTCAATATGCAAGTCCTTTGCATTTGCCTTTACTTTTAGATTTTAGATTAGGTTTGCATTTTAGTTATTCTATTTATTATTTAGTGGGTGGACATTTGATGCTCTGTGCTTCCATCTTCAAGAAAATTGACCAAACCACATCAGTTCTGCAATGATTTAAGGTTCCAGAAATATTCCTATATCCTTAGTGTAAACGTTTAGAAATATTAGCTTTAAGAGCCAAAAGAAAATTACCCAATACCATTTATTGGTTTATATGTGACTTCATTCTTACTCTAGATATGCACTAACTAATTCAGCATCATTAAATCTTGTTCACACTTACTGAGATTTCTCTTTAATGGAATATAGTTCAATCTTAATCACCTGACTAGACAGTATGGCTTGTACAAAGGCAGAATTTGCCTCCTAGTGGGTTGTGAATTCTTGTTCTATCTAAATCCTCGTTTAGGTTATAGCTCAGAAATTACATCAGCAACTAACATGTAATCTACATAATAACGACAGCCCTGTGGACATCCCAAGTCCCTCTATGCAACATGCATAGAAGAGTACCAGCTAATCCAGGAGGATTCCTCCAGGAACAGTTTGAGAGAAAACAAATCTTATATTAACCTTAAAAAAAAAAAATCAAGTTTCCACCAGGAGTAGACTTCTGAGGAGTGAAATACAGGAGGACAAAATTCAATAGCTTCTCTACTCTTTAAAATTATACCTCTAACATTTTATTTAAGACAAATTTTTATATAGGCTTCCATGTTTATATTCAGATGAATACAAATGTCTTCAGTGCCCAGCACAGTGCCTGACACACAACAGATGCTCAGCAAAGTTTTGCTGAAAAAAAAATGAGCAAAAATCCACTCAAATGTCAAATATTAATAATTTTTGGACTATCCTTCATTTTTATATTACCCAAACCTCGGCTCTCTTCCATTAGAGAGAATCATCAGCAGTTGGCAATGGTTTAATTATATTTTAGGAGATATACAAAAACATAAAATCTATGCTCATAAAACATAAGCCAAAAAACATCTAACTGCCTAAGTATGGCCATTCTCAACTACCCTCCATTTCCTTCTTAAGCACCACTTAAATGTTCCCTTATTGCCAATTCCAGATATGTATCTTAAATAAGTAATAAGATAATTAGCCCTGAAGTATACACATTCAATAGGGCAACTATTAAAATAATACAAGTGCTTGAGAAAAAAATAATGCATTATACAAAGAAATCATGTAAACCCAGTGGAGAGTGAAATAATATGGCTGCAGAGCAGGGCTGGATCAGACAGCACATGCCATGGTGTCCATGGTTCCACTTCAGCATAGACATTTCTGGCAGAGTATGTATTCTCGTGGAGATCAGGAGATCCGGGATCTAGTTGAAATGTAAAACTAAGCAGATATGTGAGCCTGAGCACGTCATGGACTCTGAGAGTGATTTTTGTTTTTGTTTTGTTTTGTTTTCTTGCACACTGTGTGTACTGAATAAATATTTCACTCAACTTTCCTCACCTGTAAAATGACCATCTCATAAGTCCATTCCAGGACTAGCATGCAGTGACTCTAAAATTTGTGTTTTCATTGACATTGAATCAGAGAGCTGTACAGTTAGAAGAGACTTTTTTAAATGAGGAAGCAGCTGCTTTCTGAAATTCATCATCGACCATCTCAAAACACTGGATCCACCCCAGAGTCAAAAGGAGGGCTTCTCACTTTCTCTAATGGTTGAAATGCCCAACGTTCAGAATGTGTTATCTCACAGCAACAATTAGAACGTTCTGAATTCTAAGAAATCACATGGACTTGGTTTCTTATCCTTGCCTGAGATAAATGCTTACTTGATGGACAGTGCTTGGAAGTCCTGCCATAGTCTAACAATCAACTGGCCAGGTTGGGCTAGACTGTGTCTTTTTTTTTTTTCTTTTTTTTTAATTTCAGCATATTATGGAGGAGACTGTGTCTTTAATGATTCAACTCCTTCACATCCCAGACATGTGTCTGGACCAGCATCCTGAAGCAATCTAAATTGGAACTTTTAAATAGCCTAGTGGACTCAGCTGAATAAGGTTGACTAGGACCCGGCCACCACCTGAAACCATTTAGACTTGAGCATTCAGTAAGTACTTATTGACCTCCTCCTCTGTGCCTGGTACCATGCTAGGCAGTGAGGATTCACAGGTGAGCAAGGTATAACCCTCCCTTCAGAGATCAGAGTCTACTAGCTATGTAAAAAAGTGAATAGAGAAATACAATGAGATAAAGATGACATGGTACTGTTTCACACGGAAGAGGCATCTAGCAGTCTTGGGAGGCCACAGGAGGCATCCTGGAGTAGGTGACATCTAAGATGAGACCTGAAGGACCACTGGAGTAGAACAAAGTGATGAGTCCTTGGGAAAGATGACCCATCTGCTAGCACAGGAAGTCTGGTGTTAGCTGAGCGTTTGTGTGGCAACAGACAGTGGAGTGCTGTTTCTCCACGTTCCTCCACCCACCTGCAGAGTCCCACCTTGAGGAGCTGCTAAATGTGCAGATTCCTCAGCTCCAACCCAGCCTGACTGAATGAGAATCTCTTGGGGTGGAGCCCAGAGTTCTGAATTATAAAAGTTGGTCAAGTGATTTTGATGAAAGTTAAGGTTTAAGAACCACTGTAATGACAAGCAGCCTCTTCATGCATGTGGCTCCCAATGTCCAGAAGCTAAAGATGGTCATGGGCCTGCACAGAAAGGCAGAAACAGAGAAATTTTAGTGAATTCCCAGTCACCAGGTTGGAGTTTTGGAACAGATTCGAGTTATGCAAGAAACGGGACTGCAGTCCTGGGCAGATCACCAAGCCAAGATTCTGCCATGGAGGAAGATGTCAGCATTAAGGGACCAGGGCTAGAAGACAAAGCAGTACGAAGTCACAGGAATGAGGGGAAAGTTCAAATGACAGCTAGATCTCAGTGTCAGAGATAAACTGGCAGCATGGGTGATCATGGTGAGTGCCATAATGTTGGGCCAGGCCTGTGTCTGGGAGTCAACTGGACTCTGAGGTTGAAAGAGACAGTTTCTGAGACTGATAAGTCAGTCAGGCCCCATATGTCCTTGGAACAGATGACGTGGTATGGTGTACTGGGTTGTTATAACTTAGTATTCTAATAACACCATTGAATCCCTTTGCCCTATATCATTTAGTGCTTTTAGATATTTGGATCACACTATTCCAACATTTATCTCTGTTATATAATTAGGTAGAAACAGTTCATATTTCTAACCAGAACATAAATTAAAGTGTCCTCTAGCAAGATTAGAGATCCACTTTGATATTTGGGATCAACACAAATTTGTGATTATAACGTGTAATCACTGATCAATGCTGGCCTTTCTAGTGCAAAGCAAACAATCAAAATCCCTTTATTCAAAGCTGTTTTTTTTTTTTTTTACTTAATCGGCACTTAGAGGGTAATTAATTTTTCTTATTGTTCCTAAACAACTAGCTCAGTTTCTACAGGTCACAGGATCAGTCCAAGGAACTATGAGCAATAGTGCACAAAGAGCCCCAGCTGTGTCCTGTTTATTAATTAACCCAAACCTGGTGTTCACGCTCCTGGCATTCTAGCCTGGATGACATTCATCCACCTCCGATGCTCATGGTCGCTTGAATCAAAAGGTGTATGACACTCCCCACATCTAGCTTTTTTGTAGAAAAACGAAGTGTAATGTATGGTATGGGCTCTACAATCAGAACAATGTGATTTCAATCTCACTCTGCATTGATTAACTTGTGTGAACTTGGGCAGGTTGTTTATGTCCAAGATCCTTATCGTAAAATGGAGGTATTAATATTACCTAGCTCTCCAGCTCAGTGAACTACTTTGATATTGAGATAATTGTATATAAGTAAGGCACTTAGAAGAGCACATGTTAATTATCATTTCTGCTGCTATTGTTGTTCAGGCCCTCCAGCCTACAGGTACCATATGAGGAACCACACTGGAAGACAGCATAGTTCAGTGGTTGAAAGCAAAGGATCTGAGTCAACCTGCTTAGGTTTAAGGAGGAAATGACAGCCCCTCTTTGCCTCAGTGTTTGGTATGTGGTTATTTTTTTTTTCAGCAAAACAATTGATATAATAATAGAACCTAATTCGCACAGAAATTTGGGGGGCCTAAGTGAAATGAAGTATCTGAAACACTTAGCATGGGGCCTGGCACACAGCGTTGACTGAGTAAATGGAAGTTATGGTCATTAGCTACCACTCCATTGCTGGTAGCCACTTGCTGTGGACTGAATATTTATGTTCCCCAAAAATTCATATGGTGAAATCCCCAGTGTGGTAGTATTTGGAGGTGGGGTTTGGGGAGGTGATTGGATCCTGAGGGTGGAGCCCTCATGAATGCCATCAGTGCATTTATAAGACAGAGAACTAGCTTGTTCTCTTTCTGCCATGTAAGATACAAGTGAAAGTTGGCCTGCAACTTGAAAGTGGACCCTCACCAGAACCCAACCATTGTGGCACCCTAATCTTGGACTTCCCAGCCTTCAGAACTGTGATAAATAAATCTTCGTTGTTTAAGCTGCCCAGTCTGTGGCCATTTCTTATAGCAGCTCGAATTCACTGAAACACCACAGCTCAAGACAAAACTAAGGCTTCTTCCACAACTTCACAGAATCCCAAGCATTTCTATTCCTATACTTTTGTTATTTTTTTCTTTAAATGGCTACTAGGGGTACAACAGATATTAAAAAAAAAACCCTTAAATATAAGTTTAAATGATGAGAAAATGATATGAAACTTTATTTTTCAAAACTAGTAACCAATTATATCCTATGTAAGATTGAAACATCGGGTTTACAGAAGATGCATTCTTCACTTTATAGAAACTTGCCACCCAAGCAGATTAGTTGAAAACTATAACACATTGATTTAATTACATTGTTATAACCATTGTTCCCCCAGAATTTTTCCTTTATTGAAAAAGTGAACCATAAAATATGTTCACATAAATACATATTAAAGCAGTTCAACCCATAGCAATAATATTTGTATATCACATATAACATAAAATGTTATTTTGCTTTTATAATTTAGTTTAATCCTTACAATAACCACAGAAGGAAATTACAGCAGATATTATTTCTATATCATGGATAAGGAAACTAAAGCTCATAGGAAGTAGATAAATTGTGTAAATCACATGCCTAGAAATGGCAAAGCCAGGACTTGAATCTAAGGCTTTTTAAATCCCATACTAATGTTTGCTTACTGTGATACTATGATTAAAATTAAGTGTTTGCTTTGATTAATTTTTTGCATATGCATTTTGATATGCCAACCCATTACTCTCCAATCCTGCCCAATTTGCTTACTGACTTTTTTCCATGTTTCACAATAAGATGCCAGGTAGCAATCTACTACAGTATGGCATCCATCATGGCAGTATTTCTTGTTTTTCTCAGACCTCTGTTTTGCATTTCCTTCCTGGGAAAGATTACAGGCAAACAGAATCCAGAAAGCAGTTTTGGAAAGAGTCAGGAACCGTGAATCACAATCAAAGGGTTCACCTGAGACTGGGTTCACCGGGTTTTCTGAGACTCTTTGAGGAACCTATAGGAAAACAGTACAGAAGATGAGAATTTATAAGGCAAGACTTCAAAGGCTATACTTTCTGCCTTCTTACAAGCTTTATTGGACCAGTGGTTCTCAACTCTAGTTACACTTTAGAAAAACCTGGGGAGATTTTCAAAAATGCCCAAACCTGAGTGGCACCCCAGGCCAATTAAATCAGAATCTCTGGAGATGGTACCAGGATATGGGTAGTTTAGGAAAGCTCCCAGGTGCTGCCAATGTGCAGCTGGAGTGTGAGAACCAGTGCGCTGGCATAACCACCAGATCTCAAGGGCAACGCTAAGTTAGAGAACCGCAGTACCTCTTAGAATAAGCACCCACTGTTGTTCCAGAGAGGGGCAGAGACTCATGAAAAAACTGCAATGTGCCTAGTCCAGGGGCAAAACTGTAATCTGGGTCGAGGGACAGCCAGACCCAGAACCCTTGTCAGCCCTGGAAGCAAATTCTAGAATAATACAGGGAACATTCTCTCCTTCACCTAGGCTGAGTCTCCATTCCTATATGTTACCTGAGTTGCCTTACATGATTACGTTGTTGATGTTGCTGGGGCTTTGATTGTTTGTTAGGGTGATCGATACATTACCCAAAGAAACAGAAATATAATCTTTCAAGGTTCATCCTTCAGGAAAGAATCTGGAAATACAAAACCTAACAATTTTAGCCTTTCCATCATATACATCCTTTCTTTACTCTCTGAAATTTCTTTCAGACCTGGCTTATTTTGTGAATTGCAATTAAACATGAGTCTTAATTATAGATATTAAATGTTTAAGAAGTATAACAAAACACTGATTTTAATAATTTTCACATTTGTTTTAGCATTATATTTAATTTATAACTCCTATTCTCTCATTGTAACTGCTGATATTTACAACAGAATTGAGGTTGCAGCATTTATTGACCTTTATTTAAACTTAAAACAGGTGACCCATTGCTTCTTGCACCATTGTCAATTCTAAATGTGTGGGGAAAATCCTAATTTTTCCCTTGATTTATATGACTAAAAATATTTTTAAACATCGAATCATTCTTTAGGTGTTTGCAGTATACTTCAAATGAAGATGTAGTTTTTTTCCACTATTCCGAACTTGTTCCATCTGCCCTGATAAAAATACAAGTTATAGATTCAAGAATCTCCATAGGAATTCTTTAACTCTCTATCAACAGACAAAGAAATCATTCTTGAAATACATCTGATGACATGATAGACTGGTAAAGTCAAATCTCTCCAGAAGCAAAAATTAACTATGATTACTTGATGTAAGACATCACTCAAACCAATCAAATGTTATTTTGGGAAATCATAAATTTATATCCAGCGTCAGTTTGTCACTCATTAAGTTCTTATAAGAATGATTAGTAGGAAATTATCTTAATAAGCAAACGTTAGTCTTAACCTCTTCTTACTTTGATGGCTTTAAAAATATAAGTTTATATCAATTCATTGGGTCTTACTAAAAGACTCTGCCCGCTTGGAGAGTTATTTATTCTACTATTAATAAATTTTATCCAGGATTGACAAGAAATTCTTGCATTGTTCCAACCTGCAACAAATATACCTACCATGCGTTAGCACAATGTTCAAAACATAATTTTATAATTAATAATATTAAATGTTTGTTGGGTACCTACTATGTTCCAGGCACTGTGCGAGGTGCTAGGAATATAGGAAAATCTCGTTACTTTAAACGTGTTCCCATATACAAAACCTCCAGAAGCAGACTGCAGTCTTGCCAAGGTGTCATTTTAGTAACTGACATGGATCACCACCCCCTGGCAGTCAACAATGACAGCAAGCAAAGCTGCTTAACAGGGAGTTACTGATCCTCCAGCTGTATTTCGCTTGTCGCTACTTTGAAAGATGCTTACTTTGAAAATCTCGATCGTATGGAAGGGAGAAACATGATGTAATCTATAAATCAAGGAACAGAGAGGTTTTAGAACCACAAGTAAATCGTCTTGTCAGTAACTCAGAGAGCTCGCAAAGAAGGTAAACGTGGTGAAGAAAATACAAAAAGATTCTGTGAACATGACGATAAAGGAGTCAATTCCTTCTCCAATAAACATTTTTTATGTACCGCAGAAAAAGTAGAACTAAACCGTCTCCCTCCCACCCCTTGTCCAAAGGAAGAAAGATCTAAGCAAGGAAGACCCTCCAGGCTGCCTAAAGTACTGCAATGAATAGTTCTAGTAATGTCCACCTGCTGATAATAAATAGTTTTGACTCGATAGATTTGTTTCCAAATTACTCCCAACATAGCTATCAGTACTCTCTTCCATCCTTACCAAACCTGGGAAAAAAATGTCTTTGATATATTAATTATCAATTCCCCAAACTAACAACAGCGAACTTTCTCAGGTTGACTTTTAAACCTTGCTCATCTGGATTTTGCCAAATGTTTGTACGCAGCTATGGGTTTTATATCTGCAGTCATTTTCTCATTTTTCCATAGAAATCGTATGACAAAATGGTGATGTAATTTAAATTTCATCCAATTTACTGAATTATAAATGTTTTCTACATGGAGACAATGAAGAGGTATGATCATAGAAATATCTAAAAAACAGGATCATGGTCGATCGCTTTTAATTTAACACAATGCGCTGAAACTGCAGTACAATATTATTTACTTGGACTTTATTAAGTTCAAATGTGTGAAAATCCACATGACTGAAGTTGATCTGCAAAATTATATCTAGATTCGAATATCAGTTCACCACTTCCAGATGAGTTGGTTAAACTCTCTGGGTCTCTATTTATTCAACTGTGAAATGGGTGCAGTCTCTTACCTATTTTTATTTTTTCTAATCACCCCTACAGCTAACACTCTATTCCAATCCACAAACATTTTGCGCTTAAAATAAAACAAAAGCCTCCTAATTGGCCCCACCTCTATTCTTACCTATCTCAGCCCCCCAAAATATGGACTTTTATTTATACAGGGGCCAGAGTAACTTTTTTTTTTTTAATTTAAATCTGAGTATGTCACTCCTCTGCTGGAAACTCTCTAATGACTTCGTCCTTTACTCAATAAAATTCAAACTCCTTCTCGTGGCTGGCAAAGCCCACAAGAGCTCCCTCCAGCCCCCCGCCCCCACCACCATCACTTCTCTTACCCCGCCTCTTCCCACTCTCCCAGCTGGTCCTTCCACCATACTCACGTGGGCTTCCTATTCCCTCCCACCCATGCGTTTCATGCAAGCTCTGCACCTACCTGAAATACACTCCTCCCAGAAGTCACGTGGCTTGTCTGCCCATTCTCAGTTCAAATGCCACCTTCCCTGAGTTATTTAAAATAACACCTCATCCTTAATCTCCCAACCACTCTGTATCCCCCTTGCTCAACTTTATTCTTCTTTATAAGCACTTCTCAGAATGGGAATTAGAATATGATTATCAACAGATTAGTCTCTCTATAAAAGGAAGGATTTTTGTCTCTTTTATTCACTGCTGCATCCTCCACATAGAGAATAGTGCCTGGTATATACTATATGATATAATATATACTCAGTAAGTATATATTAAATGGATGGTTTCTTCTGCTTAGTAATGCCTTTCATAGCCTATTTTAGTTATGTAAAACTAATGACTTCATTTTCTTAATATATTCCATAATTCAAATTTTTCACTAACATAAATCTGATTTATGCCCAATTAGTCTGAATGCATGCGATTCTGTCATATGGGGTAAATAGGTGACCCTATAAAGACAAAACATTGTAGCAAATCTTTTTAAAATCTTACAACTATTTTATTTTCTTGGAAAATCAATCTAATTTGTTCTTTTTATCAGTTTCATTTGAGATCTTAATTATGATGCCTTGCCCTTAATAACATTGGTTAATTACACAATAGCTGGTACAATGGTATAATATTGAATTTTAAAATTCTATTAAGTTCGTGTTAGAGTTATAAACTTAAAATCCTCAAAGTGAGCTGTGATGATTTTAAAATAGGACCTCAAATTCTTTGACAGTCCTTGACATTGGGAGGTGGCGTGTACCTCCATTTGAATCTGGGCAAGCTCGTAACTGCTGAGCTAACAGAATACAGACTTCCTGGACAAGGTCAGGACTGGTCATGCAGCTTCCGCCTCATTCTCTAGGGATGCCCACGATGGGGTAAGCCAAGCGCCACGTAAGAAGTCTGATCCCTGAGACGTCCTTGGTGAAGAGGCCACGTGGAGGCATTCCCGTCAACAATTCCAGCTGAGCTCCAAGCTGGCAGCCAGCATTCACGGCCAGCCATGGGGGATGTCCAGCCCAGTCCAGCCTTCAGATAGCCACAGCCCCAGCTGACATCAAACTACAGCTGAATGAGAAACTCCAGGTGAAACCTGTCCAACCAAGCCCTTCCTGAATTTCTCACCCACAAAACTGAGAGTAAAACTAGATGGTTCTTGTTTTTTACACTTCTATGTTTGGAAGTCATTTATTACGCATCATTAGAAACTTACATACCAAGAAATGTAATAGCTGAGCTTCTCATCACATGTCACTTCCCCTGTATTGTTCTGACTTTATTTTCCACGGGGTAAGAAAATTATCCATGGAAAATGTAGTGGATTTTATAAACATGGGCTTTGATTCACATAACAATGTAGAGAAAAATTAAAACTAGAAGCGTTTTTGATTTCAGTGTACTGAAAATGCAGTTCATGTATGTCGTGGCTTAGCAGGAGCACTGAGTCAGAGTAGAGGTTGTCAAACTACAGGACACACCAAATCCAGCCCACTGCTTGTTTTATATAAAATAAAATAAATATGGTCTACAAAGCCTAAAATACTTACCATCTTGCCCTTTACAAAAAATGTTGCTGACCCATGACTTAAAGAATGGCAAAAGTGAAACAAGAGCATAAGTCTTCTAAGTATTCTTTTCTCGATATGCTGCCTGGTGAGAATAAAATTTTTCATGAACATCAGCCCATTTTAATCGGCCTATTTCAGGATTCCTATCAGTACTTCTTAAATTTTATAAGGATTTTTCGTCTTACTGTTTTTGAGGGTTTTTTCTCCCTAGTTTTTGGTCTTTTTGTTTTGCATTTAGTTTTTCTATGGAAAAGAGAGGAATGAGTCACAGGATAAAAAAATATACACATTAAACAGAATTTTCTGTGATACAGTCAGTGAAGCAAAAGATAAGAAAATTGATGTCTTAGGTCAGGGGTCAGCAAACTTTTTCTCCCAGGGCCAGAATATTTTTAGCTTTGCAAACCATGCACTGTATGTTAACGACTACTCAACACTGCTGTTTAACACAAAAGCAGCCTCGGACAAGGCTTAACTAACGGTGTATGGTGGTGTCCAGTAAGACTTTGTTTACCAAAGTAAGTGGTTGGCCACAGTTAGCCTGCAGTCCTGGTTTGCCAACCCGTCTTAGACAACCTGGGGACACATGCGCATGCAGGGATGCAGTAGGGACGTAGGACTCTTGCTTACAGTAACTTTGCTGCTGCAAATCCTACACAGAGAAGTGGAGGAATGTCAAACATGAGGTTCATGTAATAACAATATTTTGCTCGTTTACTATATTTTTTATTCACTGTGCTCTGAAATAATATTTAATATCTAGTTTGGGAATAATATTGAATTAGAATTGAGTTTATGTTACTGAAAGAACTCATAAATTAAAATTCTGTCTTTATTATTACAGCTTGAAAATCTTACCTTCGTACAGTTGATTTAGTTCTTCAAGAAATAGAAAGAGGCCATTCTAGATTTCAATAGCTCCACTAAGACAGCTACCTCCCAGCCTTAGAATCCTACAACAGTCTTTTTTTCCCCCCTCAGTTGCCAAACCTTCCTAAACACAGTATTCTCAGACTGTGTAATATGTTTTCCTCCTAGTTTTCAGAGCCCCTGAGGTACTGCCAATAAAAAAAAGGGGGCTTTTTTTTTTTTTCCAGTTGGTAAAGATTATTCTACTTTCAAAGGGAATTTTTAATCCCCTCCATAGGGCTTCACAGGTATTGTAAATTTCATGGACATGCTTTCACCTACATAAAGGACCAATGCCGCCTAAATGCTAATCTTTCGGGGGTAAAGTGAACAGAGTGAGGGAGACAGTGACCCAGTCTCCACTGTTAGCATGTAGTTGAAGGTGATATTAAAGTAGACTTTTGGGAAAATGTATGTTTTATTTTTCAACTCAAAAGAAATGCCTACTTGAACAAAATATAAAATTTTTCTCACTGCTACAAGCAAATAAATGGATTTTCCAGAGATTCAACAAGAGAATGAATATTTTCTTTGTGCATAAGACATATAGAGAGAGACTTCAGAAAGTTTTAAAAAATGCAGTGATAAAGTAACTAATTAAACAATTATAAATTCATAGTACTGTTGATTACATAAATACAGAAATGTGCATGTATAGTAATAATTATGAAAAGCAAGGTGCAAACATTATAGTATTACTTTCAACCATTTCAGTCTAAAGAATAGAAAATTTTGAAATGTTTGCTTTGAAGGCTCAGAAAATAATCCATGTGTAAAAAATACAAAATTGCTGTAAAGTGTAAAAATTATCCTTCTTTCCACCCACAGGTAAGTCAAAATTGCTGTGCAAATTTTCTTCAGACTTTTTGAAAAAAAAAAAAAATTATCCAGAAAGGAAAATTTCTGAAGCTATACAATAAAAACTTCAGGGACAAAAGAAAACTTTTCTCAGTGCCTGCATCTATAATGCGCAGGCAAAATAAACCACCCCCTACACACACACAGACACACACACACACACACACACACGCACATAACACACATGCACAATTGATTTAACAAAATTTTGTTAAGTGCCATGTACATTAATCTGTGTATAATTGTATGTATCTGGGCAGGTATATATTATGCAGCTGTCCATGTGTGTGAATATACCTGTGAAAGCAAAGTCAAGAGGAAGGCCTAAAGACAAAAAGGACATTTTCATGTAAGGAGACACCCAACTACCTAAGGACAGTAGAAATTATCCTCTGGAGCAGGTTATACGTACACAAATGTTGTACATATTGATGTCAAATATTATAATGGGAATTGAAGGTGAGAATAGGATGACCTAAAGGTATCCTTCTAGAGCATGGAAAATGTCACTGGTGGGCAGTGATGGAGAGGCACCTGCTCATGGAATAGGACACAGAGGGAAGGTCAGAAAAGATAAACTATGTTACATCAGTGATTGAGAGCAAGTACTAAAATGGGAACTTTTTCCTAAACCTTTCAATTCAACATTTTAAAGTGAAACTGATTATTTTAAAATGTTCCTAAAGTTGCCTGGAAGGCAGCTTAAATTTGTGGTTGTTTTGGTTGTAATTAACAATGGTGAGAATAAGAGAAAATAGAGGCTGACCATTAACTTTTCTTCTTAATCTCTGGCAAACCTGTATTTCAACTGCCAAAAGGCATGAAAAAGTTACCAAATTAGCAATCTAGAGATGAGACACTGCTCACATGGGAAACAATTCGCCTTGATACTAGGGAGAAAGGATCACTTATTATACTGACATAGCAGTGCTCTAGTAGCCAGGCCAGTTAGCAGGCCTGGAGTTAGTAGGTGGCTGCAGCTATCATAAGATTACAATAAGGAATATTAAATATGGTAGAATACTTAACAGTAATTTCTTCAGAGATGAAAATAACTTAGTCATTATAAAAGCCAGAACTTAGATTTCCAAACTGATATCTTGTCTTGAATTCTGGCTTAGAAATATGATGCACACCTCTCAGAAGCTTATTATTTTGTAAGAGAAGTAAATAGGAAAAAGACTCTGGGCCCTAGGAATTATGGGAAAAAAGTTCATTTTTTTTGGAAGTAGAAAGAATGGCATTTTGTAGAATGTAAGAAAAAACCCAGAACCTATTAGAACACACATTCCCCTCCATTGCTGTACCCAGGGTGACCAACATTCCCCTTAAAAAGATGAAATGGCTCACTGTGGAATTATTAATAAGAGGCCCACTGTGAAGCTGAAGGAGCCAAGTATACAAGAGTACTTAAGACCCAAAGGTCTCCCCAAGGGGCAAAGCACTGAAAAGGAGTGGAACCTGGTGAGCACAGAAACGCATCTGGCAGGAACACACAGGCTGGGAAGCAGCTGCTGCACCACCTCTGACTCTGAGTTTCCGTAGAGCCATCTGCTATAGTTTGTATGCTTGTCCCTTCCAAATCTCATATCAAAGTTTGATGCTTAAAGTTAGAGGTAGGGCCTAATGGGAGGTGTTTGGGTCACAGGGGTGGGCATATCCCTCATGAATGTATTAATGCCCTGGGGTGAGGGGAACTGAATGAGCTCTTGCTCTATTAGTTCCCTCAAGAACTGGTTGTTAAAAAGAATCTGTGATCATGGTGGCTCATGCCTGTAATCTTAGCACTCTGGGAGGCTGAGGCGGGTGGGTCATTTGAGCTCAGGAGTTCGAGACCAGCCTGACCAAGAGCAAGACCCCGTCTCTACCAAAAATAGAAGGAAATTAATTGGACAGCTAAAAATACATAGAAAAAATTAGCCAGGCATGGTGGCGTGCGCCTGTAGTCCCAGCTACCTGGGAGGCTGTGGCAGGAGGATCACTTGAGCCCAGGAGTTTGAGGTTGCTGTGAGCTAGGCTGATGCCAAGGCACTCTAGCCCGGGCAACAGAGTGAGACTCTGTCTCAAAAAAAAAAAAAAAATGATATCTGTTTCCTCTCTTTAGAGATAGCACCAAACCAAGGTTACTTACCTGGTCATCCTTCATTCCCACCTTGTTCAGCCCAGGACCTCATTGCAGATGATCAAATAATACTACTTCCTGGGCATGGTCTCCTCCCAGCCCCTCCTCCAGCCCCAGCCCTGCCAGGCTGCAGCCTGCCCAACATAAGTAGATTAGGACATTACAAAAGAGGAAGATAATGGCCTTTAATATTTTGATCAGGATGATAAATTCTTGGTAGGTTATATTGCAAAAGTACTTTGGTTAAATAGTAAGCATCTCAATGTCACACCCATTTTAAGAAGTCTTTGCCAGAAAATAATAATAATAACAATAATGTGATATATAAAAATTTGTTCCAGGAGGTGAATCTTTTACCAACACTTTCTCTAGACAAAGATAAGCTGTGATGCTACAGCTCTCCTGGGCCTACACAGAGTATACTGCCAGCTCTCAGGGACTCAGAAACCATAGCCCAGGCAGCTAGTACGTCCTATGCCCCAGCTCAGTAAGTGCTGGGAGTTGGGCCTGGCCTTCCCCACCAGAGGTTGCTGATAGCAACAGCCACCCTGCTCAGCCACCACCCACTGGTCCAAGGCCAAGTTGGCTGAAACTTCTCCAGACCACACCCAACATGGCTAACAAGAACCTTTGTTCCCAGTACATTTAATCATCAAAATAGCATCACATTTCCCCCAGAAAAATGCAATTTTGTCTCCATTTCAAGCAGTTTGATGTGTGGTAATCAGAGGGAGACACAAATTCTGAACTTGAGCTTTATGTTGTGACTAACATTAATCTAAATACCCTGCATCAAAGAGCTGGGCTGTTCCTCTAAACTGCTTTAAAATCCACCAGGATTTTTTGTTGTTTGAGAAACCCACAGTGCAATCTGCAATGCATTATAAATTTTAAGCAAAGAATCTTATCTATATTTTCTTGTACATTCCAAAAGTCCCCAAAATACTGATCAGAGACAGTGCCCACATTCTAAGACGAGTGCCACAGTGTACTGCGAGCCAAAGGAGAAAAGAATTAAAGTAACAGATGTTTGGGTTGCCTCTTTCTCTTATTTTCAAAACTTCATCAACAATGCAAGGTTTTAAATTAGAAATGTACTATAGTTCTATTGTTCCCTATGGAAATTTCTAACTAAAAGCAGAGTCTAAGAATTCATTTTCAAACAAACATTCTAACTTTGATTTTAAGAGGAAAAAATATATGTATTCCCTCAGACGGGAAGAAAGTTCAGTGTGATGAGGCCCCGCCCCCCTCCACTCAGCACAGCAGCAGGAGCAGGATTCAATGGGTGGTAGTTCCCCCAACCCTGCTCTTGCAGACTCAGTGACTCCATGGGGTGTGCTCCCCAGGCTTCTGCTGTCCAAAGGGGAGGCAGTGGGGGATGCTTGCAGCCCCACAACAGCAACAGCGAGGAAGTTTTGTGGGTCTGGCCCTATCCATTCTC
Source organism: Indri indri (assembly GCA_004363605.1). Classification (NCBI taxonomy): domain Eukaryota; kingdom Metazoa; phylum Chordata; class Mammalia; order Primates; family Indriidae; genus Indri; species Indri indri. The sequence continues at coordinate 84,421 of RJWJ010003369.1, forward strand.
AGGATAGCTCCACATGAGGTACTCTCACTCACTTCAAAGACCCAAAAGCTTTAGAAGCCCTTCCAGAAGGCCTGCCTGCATCAACTCAGCCATCCATACTGCTCATCCCCCTCCAGGTTCTGCATGCTCTGGAAAGAAAGTTATTAACTTCCTCCTGGCCTCAAAGGGAAGAGGGAGCAGAGTTCATTGTTTGCTCTCAAATCTGCATCCCTGGTGGATGTCAATCACATATTAACATACTTCAAAGGGGTAGCAACACAGGGCTTAAATTATGTGTAGGATTGAGAAAAGTTATGATCCAGGCCGAGGATGGAAACAGGACCAACAATTGAAAAATGGTAAAGTAGAGGCAGTTTTATTTAAATGTAAATTATAGAAGAAAGTCAATTTCTTATTTTTATTGTTATTGTTCCTAAAATTCTCGTATCCTAGATCAACTCTCCCATCTCTTCCGTGAAACTCTGACTCCACTAGCCACCGTGATCCATTTTCTGAGCTCTTAAAAATACGTATAGCATCTGCTGCCAGCTTAGCACTTTACCATATACTTACCTGTATTAGTCTCTGTATTATATTTTTAATACCGACTCCCCAAATTGATCTGGAGAGTCTCAAGGGCAAAGAGAACGTCTTCCACTTCCTTCCAGGGCCTTTCACAGGGATAGTGGGAATGGGGGACCCAAGAGGACCATTTGGCATAAGCTTCATATTCAAAACAGGCCCCATATTTAGATTTTTGATGGTATCTCCAAATAAGGTTATACCTAGACTCTCATAGACATACTGGCAAGAATTTTAAAAAGAAGTATTTCATCCAACAACTTCAAATTCATCAGTTTCTAGGATGCTCTTTTGGTATTACTTTATTTTAAAACCTTAGAGAAGCCTAAAAAAAATAGAAATAGCTTAGTTTACCTCAGATTTTCTGTAGTGCCTGGCATCGTGTAACAAAAGCTATACTCAGAAAACGCTCCCTAACGGTCAACAGACATTTCGCAGATGGAAGGAAGATGCACAGAACTGTCACGGCACTTGGCTAGGACACAAGCAGAAGGTAGAGAGACCCAGGGCAACTGAAAAGGATCCGAGGTAGACGGGCGGGGCCAGCGTCCAGGAGATCGTGTCTGTCTTCAGGTTTCTCTTTCCTGTAGAGCTGTCCTGTCTCATTTCTGACAACACCAGTATCAAAAGATGGAGGATACCCTCTTCTTTTGATAATGAGGTGCCCTCTAAGAACTTAAAAGACAAGGCAGATGTTTAAACTTAAACTAGTAAAATTCAGAAGCAATAGCTCTGCTTAACCAGCTGTGAGAGAAAGCCAAACAGGAAACTGTCTATGATGGATAACCAAAAACTCCTAAAAAATCCAGACCTCCAATCAAGCCCATCTCTGGAAGTAATCTCAGGGAAGCAGGACTAAAATGTGATTGTGATGTCGTCCTCGGAATCCCGTACATTCTTTGGAAAAAGACATCGTGATGCAACGGGTGTGCGAATAGTAAACGGAAACACAAATTATCCATGAGGTCATTGTGTGAGCTCACTCTGTGAAGAGACTCCAGGGTAGCTGGTCATCTTTGGGTGACCCCTCTAAAACAACCCTGTCTCCTGGGCACCTCTTTCATTTCCATTCTTTTTTTCTTCATATTATGGGGGTACAAATGTTTAGGTTACATATATTGCCCTCTCCCCCCCATTCAGAGCTTAAAGTGTGTCCATACCCCAGACGGTGCACATCGCACTCATTAGGTGTGAATATACCCATCCCCTTCTCCCCCCTCCCATCTGCTTGATGCCCGATAAATGTTATTCCTGTATGTGCACTTAGGGTGGTGATCTTCATTAATCTTGATTAATGTGATTCATCATTAGTCATGTTCACTAAATTTTACCAGCTCTCCACCTTTTGGAGCTTTAGATGAATAGAATGGCATTCTCGCACTCTCCTTTGCAGTCAGGTATGGCCTCGTGGCTTGTTTTGGCCAATGAAACAGGAGTGAAGTAAGAGCCAGAAAACAATTCACCACATCGCCATTGTCCTGCCTTGCCCATCAATGGATCATGAGAGACAGAGACTCTCTCCACCTAAACCCTGAGTGAGTGAGGAAAAGCAGAGCTCTCCAGCTGACCGGTGGGGATATTTACCACGAGAAAGAAAGAGACCTTCATTATTTTAAGCCACTGAAATCTTAGACTCTCAACCCATCCTATCCTGATTGATAATATCAGGGATGACCCCACTGTGGTTAAGCCCTGTCTCCTCAGAGTGAAATACCTTCGGGGTTACACTGTTCTATGCCAGGGGGCTACAGAAGACACAGGATCAGGGAAGCGCATATTACTAAAGCACCCACTGGACTCATTGTTAATTTAAAATGTTATTTTTATATTCAGACAAACATACACAAATGAGTGCAAAATTTTATACACTTTTAAGATACAATAGGATATTTCAAAGAATTTCAGAAGCACAGATTTGGAGGGCTTAAGTGTGGGGGCTAATGATTCTCTTAGTGTTCTCAACAACGCCAGGGAGAGAGCCACCCTCGCTTAAGAACCAGCCATCTTGTCTGCACTGTTCCACTTGCAGATAATTCCTCAGGATAGTGGCTGGGAGGTGACTGACCTCACTGCCAAAGCATCACTGTTCACAAAGAAAGACATCTAATAAACATTCTGCCTCCCATTCTTTCTCAACTTCTCAAGACGGAAAGGTAGAAAATAGACAAAGATGTGCCTTTCCACCTCTACACGCCTCCAAAATTTTCCACCTTTTGATCTTCATAGTCTAACAAATTATTTTTATGTTGGGGTCATTAAATATAAAACTGTTGGGAAAAATACATATACGCATATACCTCAGCACTGAGAAGTTTCCTCAGTGCTGAACAACCCCTTAATAGCTATCTTTTGGAACAAGACAGGGTTTGAATAAATAACCTTCTGCAGTCAGTTTAGTGCCAGATCATTCTTAAAAGCAATATCTTAGGTAAAGTTTGGAAGTAACATTTATGTTTTCTTTTTTAAATTGGAACTTATTTTTTTCAGACTCTTTTGGAATTTTAT